>PVHT021183607.1:8705810-8730609 GCA_004024745.2 Catagonus wagneri
CATTTATAGCAACATGGATGAACCTAGAAATTATCATACGAAGTGGAACCAGTCAGACAATTAGACAGCAACACCCAATGCTACCGCTTACATGTGGAAACTAAAGAGACACAATGAACTTCTTTGAAGAACAGACAATGACTCACAGATTTTGGAAAACCTTGGTTTTTCAAATAAGACAATCTGGGGGGTGGGGGGGTGCACTGTGGGTTTGGGACACAAAATCTATCGAAATGACTTATGATCTTTGTACACCTATAACTGAAATAAAATTCATTGTTAATATGAAAAAAAAAATAGAACATCTCATTCACCCCAAAAAAGAGACCTAATTTCTTTCTTACCACTCACTCCCCAAATCCATCCAACTCTAGCCCCTGCCAATCACCAGTCTACCTTCCATCTCTGTAGATTTGCCTATTCTGGACGTGGTATACAAATGAACCTGTACAATACGTGGTCTGTGTCTTCCTTCACTTAGCACAATAATTTCAAGGTGCATCCCTATTGTAGTGTGTATCAGAACTACATTCCTTTTTATGACTGAATAGTATTCCATTGTGTGGATATGCCACATATTTTGTTTATCTGTTCACCTGCTGATGAATATCTGGGTTGTTTCCATTTTTTGTTTATGCTGCTATATTTCTGTACAAGTTTTTGTGTGAATATGTTTTCCCCCATTTGATTGGTTGTTCTTTTACCTTCTTTTCCAGTTTTGTTTTTGTTTATTTATTTATTCCTTTTTTTGGCTTCACCTGTGGCACACGGAAATTCTCAGGCCAGGGGTCGAATCAGAGCTGCAGCTGAAGTCTACCCCACAGCCATGGCAACACCAGATCTAAGCCACATCTTCAACCTACGCTGCAGCTTTCGGCAATGCCAGATCCTTAACACACTGAGCTACAACAGGAACTCCTTGTTTTTGTTTTTGCCTTTTCTTTTCTCTTTTTTTTTTTTTTTTTGCTTTTTAGGGCTGCACCTGTGGCATATGGAAGTTCCCAGGCTGGGGTCGAATCGGAGCCTGCAGCCACAGCAACGCCAGATCCGAGCCACATCTGCAAACTACACCACAGCTCATGGCAACGCCAGATCCTTAACCCACTAAGCAAGGCCAGGGATCAAACCCGCAACCTCATGGTTCCTAGTCAGATTCACTTCAGCTGCACCATGACGGGAATTCCTGTTTTTGTTTTTTTTAATTGAAGTATTATTGCTTCATTTATTTATTGTGTTAGTTTCAGTGTATAGAACAATGATTCAGTTATACATATATATATATATATTCTTTTTCAGATTCTTTTCACTTATAGGTTATTACAAAATATTGTGTATAGTTCCCTGTGCTATCTAATAGGTCATTTTTTCACTTTCTTGATGGTGTTCATGGAAAAATAATTTCTTTTATTTTAATGAAGTCCAATTTGTCTATTTTTGTTGTTACTGTTGCTTGCATTTTGGGTGTCATAAGAAACGACTGCCTGGAGTTCCCTTCGTGGCTCAGTGGTTAACGAATCCGACTAAGAACCATGAGGTTGCGGGTTCGATCCCTGGCCTTGTTCAGTGGGTTAAGGATCCGGCGTTGCCGTGAGCTGTGGTGTAGGTCACAGACGCGGCTCGGATCCCACGTTGCTGTGGCTGTGGTGTAGGCCGGCAGCTACAGCTCCTGTTAGACCCCTAGCCTGGGAACCTCCTATGCCACAGGTGCGGCTCCAGATAAGGCAAAAAGACAAAAAAAAAGAAAAAGAAAAAAGAAACGACTGCCTGATCCAATGTCCTAAGGATTTATATTTACGCTTTCTTCTCAGAGTTTTATACTTTTAACTCTTACATTTAGGTCTTTGATCCATTTTAATTTTTGAACACAACGTTGAAGAAGGGTCCAACTTCGTTATTTTATATGTGGATAAACCATTTAAGAGATTCTTTTTTTTTTTTTTTTGCCTTTTGTCATTTTAGGGCCGCACCCGCAGCATGTGGAGGTTCCCAGGCTAGGGGTCTAATCGGAGCTGTGGCCACTGGCCTGCGCCGCAGCCACAGCAACGCAGGATCCGAGCCGCGTCTGCAACCTACACCACAGCTCATGGCAACGCCGGATTGTTAACCCACTGAGCAAGGGCAGGAATCAAACCCGCAACCTCATGGTTCCTAGTCGGATTCGTTAACCACTGCGCCACGACGGGAACTCCCTAAGAGATTCTTGAAAATAAATTGACCATAGATGTAGAGTTTGTTTTGGGGCCTACAATTCTCTTCCATGGGTCTATGTATCTATCTTTATGTTGATAACACATTATCTTGATTACTGTAACTTTATGTAAATCTTACTTTATCGGGAATGTGAGTTCTTCAACTTTGTTCCTTTTCAAGATTGCTTTGGGTATTCTAGGTCCCTTGCATTTCTATTTGAATTTTAGGATCAACTTGTCAATTTCTGCAAAAAAAGTACCTGGAATTGTGATAGGAATTGCATGAAGCTGTAGGTCAGCTGGGGGAGTTTAACAATATCAGGTCTTCCAGTCCCTGAATACAGGCTTTCCATTTATTTAGGTCATTCTTTATTCCTTTCAGTGATGTTTTATAGTTTTCAACGTATAAGTCTTGTGCTTCTTTCAATAAATTTATTTCTGTGCATTTTATTCTTTTTGATGCCTTAGTAACTGTTTCCTTTATTTCACTTCCATAGTGTTCACTGCTACTGTACAGACTGAATTAATGTTTATATATTGATTTTGTACCCAACAACTTTGCTGAAATTGTTTAATTCTAATAGTTTTGTGTGTGGATTTTTTTAGTATTTTCTATATACAAGGTTATGTTATCCTCAAGTAGAGCTGTTTTACTTCTTCTTTTCCAATGTGGATGCCCCCACTTTTTTTTTTAATTTTTCCCCAGTTGTTCTGGCTAGAACTTCTAGCACAATATTAAATAGAAGTGGTAAGAATAGATGCCCTTGGCTTGTTCCTGATCTTAAGAGCAAAGTTTTCATTCTTTCACCTTTGAGTGTGATGTTAGCTGTGGGTTCCTATGGATGGCCTTTGTCAGGTTGATTAAATTTCATTTTATTCTAAGTTTTATTGAGTGCTTTTATATTTAAGGGATATTTATTGAACACGTAGTATGCTCCAGGCACTGTTGTAAGTGCTGAGGATATACAATAGCAGACAAAATAGAAGCTGGTATGAGAGTGACAAGGAAAGACCATAAGCAAATCAACACAAACTATGCCAGGTGCTAAGAAATGCTGTGACTCAATTTTGTAAACACAAAAAACCCACGTACACACACATATACGTATAGCCAACTGCTGTAAAGGCACGCCAGACAGGAATGGCAGCAGTTGACTTTGGGTGGCCACCACGGCCGCAGTGGGAGGAAGCGGGGAGCCAGCAGGGTGGGGGGCTCCCTGGCCATTTTTCATCCTCCTTTGGAACTATGTAAATATATTACCTAGTCCAAAAAATTAGTTTTAAAATAATGTTCTTGTTTCCGGAAGACTCAGAAGATACTAAAAGAAAGGCTTTTGTCTACCCAGGCATCAGAGACATACTCCTGGGCAGCCGTGGGCATCTGGGAAAGCTGAGGGGCTGCCTGGAAGCCCCAGGCACCTCGCCCACCTCTTCTGCAGGAAGCCATTTGGAAGAAGCCTGCTTTGACCTTTGACCCATCAGTTAATTTGGCCAAACAAGGCAGCCAGGTTAGATCAGCTAGAAAGCTGATCTTAGGAGAAGGTCAGCCAGCAGAGTGGTTAACAGTGCGGAATCCAGGACAACCAACCTGGACTGAATCCCGCTCCATCAGTCCTCAGGTGAGATGAGGATTCAAAGAATTGGTATGTGACCGCGCCTAGTCCAGTGCCTGGTGCACAGTAAACGCTCCCCAAGGTTTGGCTATTTGTAGAAGAAGCAGGCAAACGACTCCCAAACCAACTGGCATTAGGCCTTCAAGAAAGGAAGTCCCATGGGGAGTTCCCGTTGCGGCCCAGCAGAAATGAATCTGACTAGTAACCATGAGATGCAGGTTCGATCTCTGGCCTCGCTCAGTGGGTTAAGGATCTGGCGCTGCCGTGAGCTGTGGTGCAGGTTGCAGACGTGGCTTGGATCCCACGTTGCTGTGGCTGTGGTGTAGGCCGGCGGCTACAGCTCTGATACGACCCCTAGCCTGGGAAATTCCATGTGCTGTGGGTGTGGCCCTAAAAAGACAAAAAGACAGGAAAAAAAAAAGAAAGGAAAGGAAGTTTCAGGGTCTCTTCAGGCTCATGCACCTTCAATTCATGGTTCCACGCAGGGTGAGGGGCTGTCAATCAGCACCTGAGGCTTCAAGAACCACTTGAACCGGTACAACCACTATGGAAAACACTATGGAGGTACCTTAGAAAACTATACATAGAACTAGCATATGACCCAGCAATCCCACTCTTGGGCATATATCCGGACAAAACTTTCCTTGAAAAAGACACTTGCACACGCATGTTCATTGCAGCACTATTCACAATAGCCAAGACATGGAAACAACCCAAATGTCCATCGACAGATGATTGGAATAGGAAGATGTGATATATATACATGACGGAATACTACTCAGCCATAAAAAAGAATAAAATAATGTCATTTGCAGCAACATGGATAGAATTAGAGACCCCCATACTGAGTGAAGTAAGTAGGAAAGAGAAAGACAGATATCATATGATATCACATATCTGGAATCTAATATACTGCACAAATGAGAAGAAAATCATGGACTTGGAGAACAGACTTGTGGTTGCCAAGAGGGTGGGGGAGGGAGTGGGATGGTCTGGGAGTCGGGGGTTAATAGATGTAGACTATTGCCTTTGGGATGGAAAAGCAAGGAGATACTGCTGTATAGTACCGGGAACTATGTCTAATCACTTGTGACAAATCTGTATATGTATGCGTAACCAGGTCACCATGCTGTCAGCTGGATAACTGACAGAAATCTGTAAACCAGCTATAATGGGAAAAAAAAAAAGGAAAGAACCGCTTGAACCACATCTGTGTAACGAACACGCTCCCTTCACCAAAACAAGGACCTCCCCACCCAATGGGTTAGGTAAAATAGTTCAGCACTTAAAGATGAAGCATTTAGGTATCCAAGGCAACCACTTAACCGGACAAATTTTCAAATCTGCAAACAACTTTGGGAGGTGGGTAGGGGTCAGGGGAGAAAAAGAAAGTAAAGCTTACATGATTTGGGTTTGATTGGTTTTTCCCTGCCCTCTTTCTGGTTCACTTGTTTCTACGTGAAAAAAATGGGGCTCTCTACCAAGACACTCCGTGGTGGGAAGTGAGTTTAGTCCACAAAATTCTACTTCAACCACAATGTAGAGGAAATGCTGGGGAACTATTTAGATAGATAGACAGATAGACAGACAGACAGACAGATAGACAGATAATGCATAAAACACTATCACAAATATAGTAGATATTAAAAGGGCCCTGAAGTCCAGCCTGGGTTCCTGTTTATCACATCTAAACTCTATATTTGAGGAGTGCCCGTCGTGGCTCAGTGGTTAATGAATCCAACTAGGAACCATGAGGTTGCGGGTTCGATCCCTGGCCTCGCTCAGTGGGTTAAGGATCCGGCGTTGCCGTGAGCTGTGGTGTAGGTCGCAGACGCAGCTCAGATCCTGCGTTGCTGTGGCTGTGGCGCAGGCCGGTGGCTACAGCTCCGATTTGACCCCTAGCCTGGGAACCTCCATATGCTGTGGGTACGGCCCTAAAAAGACAAAAATAAAAAAATAAACTCTGTATTTGAGGGAAAATGTGCTGTTCTCTGAGACACAAGGGTGAAACAAGGAGCGACCTAGAATATATTTCTACTTTCCCAGGTGGTATTGAAGGGAGAAGCCAGCCAACGTGGAGGTGAGGGACCTGAGCTGGAGGGGATTAGAGGATTAAGAAGGCGTGGTGCTGAAATCATTACCTTTGGAACAGGTAATAGGCTCTGGGATTTGCTTCAAAAAGAACAGGGTGCTTATCTCACTCCCTCTGCACCTGTGGGTGTTCATTCTATCACTTCTCTATTTCTGTGGGTAGGAAATGTCCATAACGAAAAAAGCTCAGAAAGAAAAGGATTGGCGGGGAGGAGGCCCTATCGCCAGCTGCTGAATGGGCGACTGCGAAGAACTCGGAGGAGGGAGTGAAGGGAGGCTGCCAGAGGACGCCTGTCTCCTTCCTGAGCTCCCCTACTTTAGTATGGAGCAGGGCCCCCGGGGAGGAGGAGGCCACAGCCCTTAAACCCCCCCATGGCGGGGGCGGGGGTAGGGGGTGGAAATCACTTTCCGAAACACGAGGCAGTAACCAGAAGAGCTGAAATCAGCTGCCCGATTAGTGAAAGAAATCATAGCTTCTGGTCCCTCAGAAGCACGGAAGCAGCCACAACTGTTCACCACGACAGAATAAATACACCTCAAATCCCGGTGCCCGACGCCACGACCTGCTCCGTTACCCCGGATCTCTCCCAGCTCAACAGCATGGGGTTCTAAGGCTTGGAGAAGCCGATCACCCAAGGTCCCTGGCAACAAGGTGAGTCCTGTCCGCGTGCGCCCCAATTCCCTCCTGCTCCGCCGAAATTAGGCTGGGAGGACCACCCGCCAGGTGGAGCTTGATTTCCAATTTAACCTCCCGGTTCCGCCTTGCGGAACTCCAAAGCAAGATGTGAGCCCGGTGCTCTCGTCCGAGGTACAGGCTCAGCCTGTACTTCAAGTTGAAATTGCACGGTTTGCTAATTCTTCAGATCCCCCAGCGAGCGGGACGTGGAGGCATTGCTCTGCTTGCGCGAGTGAGAAAAATGAGGCTTTTAAAATAAAAGCTACTGGGAGCCCTCCCAGCCGAGTCTGGAGCACTGCCTTCGGAGGCCCTTGCCTGGCGGCCAGAGCCCCCCACCCCCCGGTCACGGCTTCTGTCCCCCAGGAGAGCACGCGAGCAGACAGGGCCGCGGGACATTCCTGCCTTTTGCAACCCCCCGCTCCCGCAGGACCTTTAGAGTCGGGAGTCACGTGGCAAGAGACGCCAAAAAGAATCCTCATTTTCGCGGAGGGCGGCCACAGGTGGGAAAGGACCAGGTTGGCCCTACCTCCCTGTAAAGTCTAAGGAGCAAAAAAAGCCTTGGGGCTGCAGGTGGGACCTCAGGGAGCCGAGTCCACGAAGACGGCGCTTGGATACATCCCTCCGGGTCTTTCGACTCAAAATGCTTCCCCAATGAGGAAACACCGCTCCCGCCTGGAGCAAAAGCTCTTTCCACGTCGGTCCTGGAAACCGCGTGTCCCCCACGGCCTCCCGGCCGGCCCCGCACAGATGCCCCAGCCGGTCTCACCTGCCAGGCGGCCGAATTCGCGCTCCCGCAGCTCGCGCAGGCTGCGCCCGCCGTACCCATAAATGAAAGGCTGCGGGCTCGAGTCCAGGAAGCGCGCAAAGGCCAGCGGCTCGACCCCCGGCTGCGCTGCCTCGCCAGCCATGACCCAGGCCTGCCCGCCGCGCGGTCCCAGCCGGCTGCGCGGAGAGACGCTGAGGCACCCCCGCCGCGACTCCGCCCCGCCGCGCCCCGGCCTCGCCTCCCCGCCCGCCCGCCCGCTGTATCCAGTCCACGCCGAGGGGCGGCGCCTCTCGGGGCGGGTAGGGCTTGACCCGGGCACACTGACTCAAGGAGTTTCACTTCTTCCTGCCCCTTTCCCACCCGGGGGCAGGAGGGCGGGGGGAGTGCCCCTGGTTGGCACTTTTAACTGCTTTACAACGGAGTCCACGGAGATGCCCCCAGACCCTTGGAACAACAAGAGTTATTCATCTACAGTGCCGCGGAGAGGCTGATTGAAGAAGCAATGAACTGCTTTTTCCTGCTGGGCATCCTGGAACCCGGCGTACCTCCCGCCCGACTGTCCCCGGCCCGAGCCCAGCACAGCGCCGGGGACCCTCACTCTCCGTGGAGTGACCCTAGTGTGCACGGCTTTCCCGCTTACAAGCTGGCAAGGAGATTTTCCCGGGTGCTGCTCCCTAGTGGGGCATGTGCTCGGCGTTCTTGAGAATGCAGCTGACGAAAAGGCGCAAGAGGAAAAAAGATTTAGGGGTCCACAATCCTTTGGTTATTCAATTCCGTGCAGGTGAGCAACGTCGGAACCCAGTACTCTTGGGCGACACCTGACAAAAGCACACCTCCTCCGCTCCGCCCTCGGGCCTGCATCTAGGGTGCAAGAGACAGAGCTGTTCTGTCCCAGGGCACCATTGCCTCAAGTAAGGAGGGACCGGCCAAATGGACAAACCCACTCGGCGGGGCCAAGTGTGAGTGTGGAAGCTGGTGGGCAAGCATGGGACGCTTCGGGGGGATGGCGCCCTGAAGGCTCGGAAAAGGTACAGGATGTGGAACCGAGTTTCTGGGCGGTGGGGTGCAGGTTGTGCAAACCCACTGAGGAGAAGGGCAGTCTGGGGTCTTAGGTGAGGATTCAGATGCGGATCCGGTTGAGGGGGAGGGGGTGGGGGCGCCGAAGGTGGGGGCCCAGGAATGGACCGCTGACTCTTGAAGCAGGCTGCCGTGGGATGAGGTGAGAAGTGCCCAGGCCACAAGCTCACTGTCTGTGCTGCACCCAGGCCCCCAGTCGCCCAGTGCATGGGCTGCAGGTTCCCAGGGATGTGTGGCAATGCCCATAGCAGACTCCCACTCCCGCCTCTGCCTGTATAAAAAGCGCCCAGAAGTTTCTGCTGCCCAGTAACAGCCATGGGAGAGCCAAGCACAGCCCTGCCCTTTCTGGACCAGCCCCCAATACAACGTCTGAGAAAAACTCCGGGGCTGGTGGTGGGGTGGGGTTCCTTGCAGCCCTGGCAAGAGGCGTTGGGTACAGAGCTGTGCCGACTCCCTCCTAGGTGGCCTCTGCCAAAGACGGCTAAGGCTTGTCTCACTCACTGCAGCATCTCCAGGCTCTTACTTGACAAGCACACACACTTGTTCTGGAAGGTAGGAATGTATTGATGGATGGATGCCCACGTTTGTTCCTTCCCATTACCATCCAACCCACCTGCCTGGGGCATATCTTCTGGTTATACTCAGGGCAGGAATAGTGGGCATCTTGGCCCATTCCCCTGCACTCCCTCCTCTAAACGTGACTTGCGGCAACAATCCCAAAGGAGCGGGCCCTGCACTGGGCACGTCTATACTCTTACCTGTAGCAGTTATTCAACAATTAAATGTACAGATCTATGAGGTGGCTCCTACAGGTGGGAAAGCTGAGGCAGAGAGAGGGAGGGTAACCTGGCACGTGGGAAGTGTCTCCAGAGCCCAACCAGTTAAACGTGGTCAGCAATCTCTCTGGTACAAGCCACTGTGGCGCTTGGGGCCTCAGTTTCCCCACCATCTCTAAGGTGGTGGGGCTGGTGCTCCCCGCACCTCTCCTTTTAATGCGTTAATTCCCATTGATGATCTCCTCCAGGCCAGATTTTTCAAGAATTAACCTGCAATGGAATTTCCGTTATGGCGCAGTGGAAGCGAATCTGACTAGGAACCATGAGGTTGTGGGTTCGATCCCTGGCCTCGCTCAGGGTTTAAGGATCCGGCATTGCTGTGAGCTGTGGTGTAGGTCACAGATGCAGCTCAGATCTGGGGTTGCTATTGCTGTGGCTGTGGCGTAGGCCAGTGGCTACAGCTCCAGTTCCACCCCTAGCCTGGGAACATCCATGTGTCAAGGGTGCAGCCCTAAAAAAAGGACAAAAAAAAGAACCTTCGAGAATCATCTGGAAACCTATTAAAATGCAGATTCTGATTCTGTTTTTTAAAAACATTGCGGGAGTTCCCGTCATGGCTCACCGGAAAGGAATCCGACTAGGAACCATGAGGTTGCGGGTTCGATCCCTGGCCTTGCTCAGTGGGTTAAGGATCCGGCGTTGCCGAGATCTGTGGTGTAGGTTGCAGACGCGGCTCAGATCCTGCGTTGCTGTGGCGGTGGCGTAGGCTGGCAGATGTAGCTCCGATTAGACCCCTAGCCTGGGAACCTTCATGCCATGGTTGTGGCCCTAAGAATGACAAAAAACAAAAAGAAAATGTTATTGAAATATAGTTGATTTACAATGTTGCATTAATTTCTGCTGCACAGCAGAGTAATTCAGTTATGTCTGTCTACCCATCTTATTCTTTTTCATATTCTTTTCCATTATGGTTTTTCACAGGATATTGAATATAGTTCCCTGTGCTCTCCAGAAGGACCTTGCTGTTTAGCTATCCCATATATAATAGTTTGCGTCTGCTATAGATTCTGATTCTTTACGTTTGGAGTGGGATCCGAGGTTCTATGTTACTAACTAGCCTGGGTGATGCTGATGTTGGGGTCCCTGGATTGCGACTAGAAGAGTAAGGGCCAAAATCATTTCCCTGGGAATGTAAGGAATACTTTCTTCAAGGTATTAGGTGGCTAAGCAAGAAATCACAAATCCCACAAGGGTGTTACTTTAGGACAAACTTGCCTGGGGAACAATCTGAAGGGGCCAAGTCGGAACTCTGGTTTCTTTTTTTTTTAGGGCCACACCCATGGTATATGGAGGTTCCCAGGCTAGGAGTCGAATCAGAGCTGTAACCACCAGCCTACACCAGTCACAGCTACAGCAACATCAGATCTGAGCCTCATCTGTGACTTACACCACAGCTCATAGCAATACCAGATCCTTAACCCACTGAGCGAGGCTAGGGATCAAACCTGAGTCCTCACAGATACTAGCTGGGTTTGTTAACCACTGAGCCACAACAGGAACTCCAAGTCAGAACTCTTAGCATTTTTTCCCTTTATAGACTTTTTTCCTTTACAGATTTTTTTCATTTTTTAAAGTTTTGTTGAAGTAGAGTTGATTTACAATGTTGTGATTTTTTTTGAACATTTAAAAAAATTGTGGGAGTTCCCGTCGTGGCGCAGTGGTTAATGAATCTGAGTAGGAACCGTGAGGTTGCGGGTTCGATGGCTGGCCTTGCTCAGTGGGTTAAGGATCCAGTGTTGCCATGAGCTGTGGTGTAGGTAGCAGATGCAGCTTGGATCCTGCGTTGCTGTGGCTGTGGCGAAGGCCGGCAGTTGTAGCTCCAATCAGACCCCTAGCCTGGGAACCTCCATATGCCGCAGGAGCGGCCCTAAAAAATATATACAATAAAAATAAATAACAAATTTGAAAATTGTGTTAAAATATAAAATTTACCATCCTAGCCATGTTTTAAGTGCATGGTTCAGCAGTACCAAGTACAACGTTACCTTGTTGTGCAAACAATCTCCAGAACTCTTTTCATCTTGCCAAACTGAAACTCTATACCCATTAAATAAGAACTCCCCTCTGTCCCTCCCCCAACCCCTGGCAACCACCATTCTATTTTCTGTATCTACGGATCTGGCTATGCGAAATACCTCACATAAGTGGAATCACACAGTATTTCTCTTTTTGTGACTGGCTTATTTTACTTAGCATCACATTCATATGGTAGCATGTGTTCAGAATTTCCTTCCTTTTTAGGCTGAATACTGTTCCATTGTATGTATATGTCATATTTTATCAACCTGTTCATCTGTCCGTGGACACTTGGAATACTTCCACTTCTTGGCTAATATAAATAATGCTATGAACGTGGATGTATAAGCATCTCTTTGAGACTCTGCTTCCCATTTTTTGGGATATATAACTAGAAGTGGGATTGCTGGAACATATGGTAGCTCTAATTTTAGTTTGGGAGGAATTGCCATACTGTTTTCCATGACAACTACACCATTTTACATTCTCACCAAGAGTGCACTAGGCTTCCAATTTTTCCACATTCTCACTTATTTCCTAGTTTTTGTTGGCTTGGTTTCTTTGGTTTTTGTTTTATGGTAGCCACCCAACTGGGTGTGAAGTGGCCTCTCACTGTAGTGTTGATTTGCACTGGCCTAATGACTAGTGGTATTGAATATCTTTTCATATGCTTATTGGCCATTTGCATATCAACTTCGGAGAACTGTCTGTTCAAGTCCTTTGCCCTTTTTTTCGAATCAATTATTTTCATATTGTTGAGTTGTAGGAGTTCCTTTTTTTTTTTTTTTTTTTTTTTGGCTAAACCCATGGCACGCAGAAATTCCTGGGCCAGGGATTGAACTTGAGTCATAGCAGCGACCCGAACGGCTGCAGTGACAGTGCTGGATCCTTAACCTGCTGTGCCATAAAGGAACTCCGTAAGAGTCCTTTATATAATCTGGATCTTAATGCTTCATCAGATACATGATTTGCGATAGTTTCTCCCATTCTGGAGGCTGACTTTTCACTCTGTTGATGGTGTCCTTTGATGTACAGCGTAGAACTCTGAAGGGCATTAAAGACAACTGCACCACCATTTAGTCAAGAAGCATCTTGAAACCCCTGGCTCTGGCCAGGGCACAGTACGCTCAGGAGGATGGGAAGATATCGTACCCACAGCTACGTAGGGAAATGACACAGACCAGGGGGGCTGAGTGCCCTGTGGCTTTCAGGGTGCACGTGCCGAACTGCAGGAGAGAGAAGGAGCTCCTTCCAACCAGGCAGTCGAGGCAAGGGGCCCCCCCAAGGATCTGGGCCACAGTGAAGAAGGGAGAGTGTGGTGGAGGGGAAATTGGGAGCCTCATCTCAAACGGACACCTTCAAGTGCATGTCACTGAGATACCCTGGGTTTCTCCTGCCACAAAGAGATGGTTAGGAATCAGACTGCTCAGTCTCAACCGCCTGAAGCAAACCTCCAGCCCCACCAACGTGGGTCTTACATGTGTTCATCCTTCAGTGAACTCCTGGGTCCCGTGCTATAGGCCCGCCCCTGATTTGTCTACCCAGTCTAGCTGCTGGTCCTGGCCTGGGGCCTCGGAGGAGCCCGAGCTGGTCATGCTGAGGTCCCAGGCAGCCAGCCTTTGCACTCAGAGTTTACATCCTTGAAGTGAAACAGCTCTCCAGCTTCTCCTCTCTCACCAAGAACCACGAAAAACATGTTTCTATAGTCAGATTGCGTAGACAGGAGGGCCAGTCCCAATTTTTTACTTAAAATCCCTCCCCCTTGGTGACGCCTTGTCCCTGGTCCAGCTCACTGAGCCTGGATCTGTACTCGGGAGGATGTGGTTCCAGGCAATGGGCTCCATTCTGGAGAATCATCACTAGATATAAGACATTCACTCCTGTATTATTCATTCATTGGCAACAGTTCAGTGAGTGCCTCTCAGAGTCAGGATCGGCGGTGGGGCATTGAGAAAGGAGGCAGGGCAGGTTTGGTGGCAGGTTTTTTGTTTGTTTTTTGTCTTTTTAGGGCTACACCCGCAGCATATGAAAGTTCCCAGGCTAGGGGTCAAATCGGAGCGGCAGCTGCCAACCTAGGCCAAAGCCACAACCACAGCAACGCCATACCTGATCCACATCTGTGACCTTATGCCACAGCTCACAGCAGTGCCAGATCCTTAACGCACTGAGCAAGGCCAGATATTGCACGCACAACCTCATGGTTCCTAGTCGTTTCCGCTGTGCCGCGACAGGAACTCCTGGAATTTCATACTTAAAAAAACTTATTTTTTGGCTGCAGTGTGGCATGTGGAAATTCCTGGACCAGGGATCAAACCCAAGCCACAGCAGTGACACCAGATCCTTAACTGCTAGGCCACCAGGGAGCTCTGATTCTGAAGATTTTTTTTTTTTTTTGTCTTCATGCGTTTTCTAGGGCCGCACCTGCAGCATATGGAGGTTCCCAGGCTAGGGGGTCTAATCAGAGCTACAGCTGCCGGCCTTTGCCACAGCCACAGCAACGCGGGATCTGAGCTGCGTCTGCAACCTACACCACAGCTCACGGCAACTTCAGATCCCTAACCCACTGAGCAATGCCAGGGATCGAACTCGCAACCTCATGGTTCCCAGTCGGATTCGTTAACCACTGAGCCACGATGAGAACTCCTGATTCTGAAGATTTTTGAGCAAGAAAGTGCCCCCAAGAGGTTCCTGAGGTCAAATTGTCTAAGAGCTGTGAACAGGCTGGATGGGGTGGTGGAACTGGCGACAGGGAAACGTCTCATCCAGGCTGAATTCCCGCTGATGAAAATGGGCTTTGGGAACACTTAATGAGCTGCCCCCTGCTAGGAACATGGTAGGCGCTGGGAAGACAAGAGTCCATAAGGCAGCCTCTGGGCTGAGCGGCCCCCAGGACAGTGAAGATGAGTCCACAGTCAGATCGCCCCTCCACGCAGATTGCTGGAGAAGGGACCTTCCTTCAGAAAGTTGAGCCTCTCCGACTTGGACTCCAGAGGTTCCCGGAGGAGAAGGTGGGGGAGGGAGGGGAGCATTCTGTGCAACGGCCTGGAGGTGCAAAAGGCCCGGCAAACTCCAAAAGCAGGAGCTTCAGCAAGATTGGAGAACATGCGATGGGTGTGGGGATGAGGGGTGTGGATGCGGAGGTAGGAGAGCAAGTCAGACCAGGCAGTGCAGAAGCCTGGCTGGGGTCCAGGAGGGACGGGAAGAGGTGTGTCTGAGGTCCCTGGCAGCATCCAGGACAAGCTTGGGTGTGGGGAGGCTGCAGGCAGTGCTGCCCATCAGAGGCGGGGCACAAGTCCTGACGAGCAGCAACAAGGGCCTGATCCGAGGCCCAGGTGGTGCACGAGTGATGGAATTCAGGGACTAATGGGGGCTGAGGGAGCACTGGCCCAGGAGACTGGGTGGAGACAAGGAAGAAGGGGCCCAGGCAGAGGGAGCCGATGTGGAGCTCAGCCCAGGATGTCTAAGTGGAAATTTGGGCCCAGGACTCAGGAGGGAGACACACCTCATGGGAGGGGCTGGAGGAGCAGTCACCCCAGTAGCTCTGGAATGTTCAGGGGAAGAGGTCAAAGCCCTAGGGACGGTGACTTTAAAGGTCATCTGCCTCCATGCCACTGATGAGTGAGAAGGTACAGTCAGAGAGGGAGTTCCCATCGTGGCGCAGTAGAAACGAATCCGACCAAGAACCATGAGGTTGCGGGTTTGATCCCTGGCCTCACTCAGTGGGTTAAGGATCCGGCGTTGCTGTGGGCTGTGGTGTAGGTCGCAGACGCGGCTCGGATCCCACGTTGCTGTGGCTGTGGCGAAGGCCGGCGGCTACAGCTCCTGTTAGACCCCTAGCCTGGGAACCTCCATATGCTGCAGGTAGGCCTCCCCCCGCCCCCCCAAAAAAAAGAGAGGGAAGGAGAGTCAGACGGTGGTAACCAAGGCTGAAAAGCCAGTTAGGACTAGGACTAATCACAGCATTGCTTGGTTGGTAGTATGTAGGGACCTAAGTGAGCATTTCTGTTATCTTGGTGAGGATGGAGCCTCCATAATAATGGTCGTCTTTTTTTTTTTTTTTAAGTGTTTTGGAAGTCTACCACCTTTTTTTAAATATAACGACTTCCGTTTTTCCATTATTACAGTACGGTCAAGTCTTAAATGGTGAGGAAGGGTAGAGGTTTTACACTGGCTAAAACCCCCGGGGCCTCATGAGCAGGGAGGGAGGTAGTGTGGGGCTGCCAACTATGATGGATTAAATTTCCTGCCCAGTAGTTGGGACAAGAGTAGGAGGTTTCGATGAGATTAGCGTTTCCTGCTAGAAGTGAAATGCATGCCACTCTAACAGTGAGAACCTGCCCACCTAGATAGGCTGCTACGGGAGAAATCAGAAGAGAGCTGCAGAAGAGGAGGTAGTACGAGAGAAAGCAGTGTAGGTTTCTCACCAAAGTCTGGTGGAAGCTCTGGTAGAAACAACTGCAGAGAACTGGAAAGATCATGAGTTCCTGCTGTGGCAGTGGGTTAAGAACCTGACTGCAGCAGCTCAGGACACTGCAGAGGCACAGGTCTGATCCCGGCCCGGTGCAGTGGGTTAAAGGATGTGGCTTCAGAAATGGAACTGCATTTGGGATTCATTGCCCAGCCCTGGAACTTCCATCTACCGTGGGTGTGCCCATTAAAAAGAAAAAAAAAAAAAGATCAGAAAACCCCAGGGGGAGCTCTCCACCCCCTATCCCCTGCCCCACCCTGGAATGTCAAGAGAGCTTTTCTGTGAATAGAAGCTAAAAGGGCAACTCAAAATCATAGTACGTTTGGGAACAAGGCTCCATTATATCCAAACCCATAATGTTCAAAACTAAACCCCGCCAGTACTAGGCAGACCTCAGGAGGGAGTGGGTGGGTGGGCTGACTAGGAGCCTTGGGATTGCGGGTTCAATCCCTGGCCTCGCTCAGTGGGTTAAGGATCCGGCGTTGCCGTGAGCTGTGGTGTAGGTTGCAGACGCGGCTCGGATCCCGCGTTGCTGTGGCTGTGGCGTAGGCTGGTGGCCACAGCTCCAATTAGACCCCTAGACTGGGAACCTCCACATGCCGTGGGTGCGGGAAAAAGACAAAAAA
Organism: Catagonus wagneri; assembly: GCA_004024745.2. Classification (NCBI taxonomy): domain Eukaryota; kingdom Metazoa; phylum Chordata; class Mammalia; order Artiodactyla; family Tayassuidae; genus Catagonus; species Catagonus wagneri. The sequence goes on from PVHT021183607.1 coordinate 8,722,169, forward strand.
AAAAAATTAGTGTCTTACTGTATGCAGGCTTTGGACCAAGGCCACTGGTCAAGCAGGCACCAAGGACGACTGAAAAGAGCTTGGGTCCCTAATCATGATGACAGGTCTCCCTGCCCAACCTGGTCTGCCTACTTTGATTCCTTTTGAGAAAGATAGTAATAAGCCAGAAAGAACATTCTGCATTTTTTTCACAGAGCTGAATTGAGGTCAGACTGATCTATGAATAACCATCTCCATTTATAGAAATGAAGGAAACCCACAGTTACAGCCATTGTGAGCCAGGATTCAAACACACTTCTTAATCCTTATATCCAGGATCCAACTCTCACCCAGACTGCCTTAAGAAGTACATAGGCCTTGATCAGAAGTGAGTAAAAGGGCTTGTATTTTTCTTCAGACAACCCAGGATATTCTATGGTGGCCAGATTTCTGATCTAAGAGAGAGGGAAAATGGGGAGTTCCCTTGTAGCTCAGCAGGTTAAGGATTTGGTGCTGTCACTGCTGTGGCGAGGGACTGACCCCTGACCCGAGAACTTCTGCATGCCTTGGATGTGACAAGAAAAAGAGAATGATTCTGTCCTTTTATTTTATTCCTGAATTGGCACAGTCTCCCTCCAAATCCCACAGCCTCTCTTTGGCATCACTAACTATGTCTGGGAGTTCCTGTTGTGGCTCAGTAGAAACGAATCTGAATAGCATCCATGAGAACACAGGTTCGATCCCTGGCCTCGCTCAGTGGTTTAAGAAGCTGGCATTGCATGAGCTGTGCTGCAGGTCACAGGTGTGACTCGGATTCCGAGTTGCTGTGGCTGTGGTGTAGGCCGGCGGCTACAGCTCTGATACGACCCCTAGCCTGGGAACCTCCGTATGCCACAGATATGGCCATAAAAAGTAAAAAACCAAAAAAAAAAAACACGTCTGCATCCCCTGAAGCTATTGGGAAGACAGTGATTTGGCTTCTTGTTGCGCAGGATAAACACGTACTGGGAACACAAGCCAGTCACCTCTCTTTCACCTAGGAAAGCCAGATAGGCCAGGAGATAGCAATGGCTTAGGATGGCGCTTGGCATCAATCTGAAAATTTGGCTTCTGTGAATCAGCCAGAGAAGTGGAATTACCAGGGAAAACAGGGAAGGGCAGGACGGGGATTCTGAAGGACTCCTGAGCTCCCCTGCAGCAGAGCTGCAAGACTGCCTTTTTGCTTTAGATACTATGCATTACTGCAGGATGGTTCAAAGCTGTTCTCCTTTAGCAGATTAGGATCATTACGGTAAAACGACAGTTCAGGTGTATGAAATTCAATATACTGCCCAACTGTAGAGCAAGTCCTAGGAATGCTAAGTGAACCAAATTACACAGGTGATTACAGAGGAAGATGCTTCAGAACCACTTAGGAAAACTGGCTATTTATTACAACTGGCAAAACAACAACCAACTGTGAACGTGGTCTCTCCAAGATTAGGCCGGCTTTCAGGAGACCTTAAAGGGTTGGGCTCTGTGCTGGAAAAGGCTTTAAAGGACCTGGCCTCGCTCAGTGGGTTAAGGATCAGGCATTAGTCCACAGAACCTGCTGTGGACTCCCACATGCGCAGGGTCTCAACAAGCCATTGTGTGCCAATGACGAGTTTCAGATCCTTCATCTGATAAGCAAAGAGATCGTACTTCAGGGAGTTCCCTGGTGGCTCAGCAGGTTAAGGATCCAGTGTTGTCACTGCTCTGGCATGGGTTCGATCCCTGGCCTGGGAACTTCAACACTTAAAAAAAAAAAAAAGACCTAAGGGTGTAAGACAAATTTATACAGATTCAATAGTCTAGAACTGCACTGTCCAAATACAAATATGGCCACTAGACACACTGAGCCCTTGAAATGTGGTGAGTCTGAACTGAGATGGTCTCCAAGTATAAAATGCACTTTGTAGTGCACAAAGATTTTATACACAAAGAAGGGTAAAGTAACTTCATAATTCTTTATATTGACTATTTTGGATATACCGGGTTATAACAAATGTGTCGTTAAAATAAATTACACCCCTTTGTTTGTACTTTGTGTGGCTGCTAGGAAAATTTAAATGACATAGCTCACATTACCTTCATTTAGATAAAGTATCATTTAACCTCCTCCGGAAGCAAAATGTCATGCCAGGTAAGGGCATAAGCTCTCACCAAGAAAATCCTCACCTCCCTCCTTCCAGCACATTTGCTGTGCACAGTGTGTATTTAAGTGGCAATCTGCCAGGCAGCTCCGTGTTCCCACGGGGTGGGGAGAAGCCTCCGCTCACACCAGTCCTCTCAGGCTCTCCCACCCCCTCCCTAACACCCCCACCCAGCTCCCAAGTGCCCAACTCTGGCAGCCACCTCCCGGACCCTAGCGGCACAGCCGACACTCTCTTTCTGGTGCGTGCCACCCTCTGCGCCCACGGCTCCCTCTCCCCGAGGGACAGCCTCCCTCACTCTCATGACTTCGTTCTTGCTCTCGTGACGCACTCACGCAGCTTCACAGAAATCTGGAGGATTCAGAACTCTATACTTTCCAGCCCTTCCATCTCCCAGTTCTTTTAAGTTAAACCCTGAAGGAAGACTCTATGAACTTCTAAAGAGTAAGAGAAAGAATTGACCGCGGTGCAAACTCAAAACAACCTGCCAAATTCCTAGAATGGTTGGTGTGTCCTGGGAGGAAGGGGTCGGGACCACACTTTGTGTGGTCTGCCTATTTACAAAAACCGTTAAAATAAAGAGTAATCTGGGATTTACTTCTTTTTATTCTTTATGTCCTTCCTAAGAGGAGGGTAATAAATAATGAGACGTCCCAAAGAGCAGCATAAGAAGAGAGAAAGCCCAAAATGACCCCAAATTAGGCAAATTTGATCACGAAGAAAGTCAGAACAGAGGCTCTCAATCTGGGACACATGGATGCAGGTTGGAATCCTGAAAGCACAGGCAAGGTTCTGAGAAAGTGTGCACATATAAAAACTTTGAGAAAAGAATCTGCAGCTTTCATTAGATTTCAGGGGGTCTGTGACTCAAATAAGGACAACTGCAACAGGACTTAAAAACTCTATGAAATTATGAGGTAAAGGTTATCTATTTACATGATAAAGATTTTAAGACACCAATGAGAATATGCCTGTAGTTACCAAGTCCATCAGAGCGCACATCTGTTGACTCTGTATATCTTCACAGTGTGATCCTCACCACAGCTTGCAAAGTGTAACCATTCAGTGTCCTCTGCTTCATTCCGTTTGGTGTTTCCATTACAATTCTTCCAGCATAATTTTTTGATTGCAAGTGTATGACTTTGGCTAAAACAAAGAGAGAAATTATGAAGTGAAGGTATGCTGCTATGGCTATGAAATACTTTACTGGGTGCTCAACTGCATGTTAACTTAATTAGCATATTCTTACTGTTAATGTTACCACAAATAGTAAGAAGTACAAAATGTACAGGTTTTTCAATACTATCACTGGGTATCTCGGCACAGTAAGTGGCGGGTCAGTCTCATAAATACTATCACTAATATTTTAGCAATTTTACGTTAACGTTGAAAACACCTTACTGACCGACCATGGAAACCACCAAAAAAGAGCAAGAAATGCATTTCTGTTGAATTTTGCTTTAATCATCAGTGGAATTCATGAAACCAGTTATTAAAATCAGTCTTTTGGGAAACATTACTAAATGTGTTTTGCTTTTTTAAGAATTCCCACTTTACAACATATTCTAGACTACGATTCTTGTGACATCCCTGTGACTTGAATAGACTCTCACTCACATTTTTACTGCTAGGGAAGGAGAGACAGTGAAAGATTTCATCAGCTGCCCAAAGAACCATTATGACCCGTAAGCACGTGATCCCGGGCAAAATGTCTACATTAATGCACACCCCCAGGCCCATGGCTGACCTAGGATGGTACTAAACACAGTCTGTAACAGATCTCTATGAAAATATAATGCCTTCTCGGAGTTCCTGTCGTGGCTCAGTGGTTAACGAATCCGACTAAGAACCATGAGGTTGCGGGTTCGATTCCTGGCCTTGCTCAGTGGGTTAAGGGTCCGGCGTTGCCGTGAGCTGTGGTGTAGGTTGCAGACGCGGCTTGGATCCCGCGTTGCTGTGGCGAAGGCCGGCAGCTACAGCTCCTGTTAGACCCCTAGCCTGGGAACCTCCATATGCCGCGGGTGCGGCCCTAGATAAGGCAAAAAGACAAAAAAATAAAAAAAAGGGAAAATATAATGCCTTCTATAAATTTAACCAGCAAGTTCGTTCTCCACACCAAGAAGGAATAAGGTGAAAAAACTATATAAATCGGTTTTAAAGCAGTCATCACTGAAAACAGTATCAGAGCACAGGATTATACTTGCAGGTGCTGAGACCCTGTCACCGGATGCGCTATCAGGATTAAAAGGTAGGAATAAATTATAGCATCAAAGTGGAGAAAGACATTTTAAAAAATCAGCACACTAGGAGTTCTGTCATGGCTCAGCGGTAAAGAACCTGACTAGTACCCAAGAGGATGTGGGTATGATCCCTGGCCCCTGCTCAGTGGGTTAAGGATCCAACATCACCATGAGCTGTGGTGTAGGTCGCAGATGTGGCCTGGATCTGGTGTGGCTGTGCCTGTGGCATAGGCCAGCGGCTACAGCTCTGATTCGACCCCTAGCCTATGGAAATACGTGGCAGGTGCGGCCCTAAAAAGCAAAAAAAAAAAAAAAAAAAAAAAAACCACACCAGCTCTATGTCAACTAATGACCCTGAGCCCTTGCAAGTAGCCACTCTGGGAGGGTCCACACATTCCGACAATGCTGCTGGGCCTCATGTTTCCTGAAATTCTCCCAAAGGAAATGCTTCCACACAGACTAGGACCTGAGTGCTCTCTATGACAGCTCATCTTCCTTGGAGGATGATTTTGATTACTGAAAGAAGTCACGCTCATTTTGAGAGGAGCTTATAAATAAGATGAATGCTAAGCTTTAAAAAAAAATGTGAATGGTTAAGATGAGGAAAACTTCATATAAAAGCTATCATAATTGGCTTTCTTGCATCACTAGTAAGCTAATTCTGAACACGATTCCTGGATTTGCAGTGTAAACGAATCCAACTAGGAACCATGAGGTTGCGGGTTTGAACCCTAGCCTTGCTCAGTGGGTTAAGGATCGGTGTTGCCATGAGCTGTGGTATACGTCCCAGATGCAGCTCGGATCTGGCGTTGCTGTGGCTGTGGCGTAGGCCGGCAGCTGTAGCTCCGATTCGATCCCTAGCCTGGGAACTTCCATATGCTGCAGGTGCAGCCCTAAAAAAAGTAAAATAAAATAAAAAAATGAACACAATTCCTAAAGAGAAGTTCTAATTATAATAGCAACATCAGTGAGATCTCATTTGTTCTCTCATCTCATTAAAAGAATGACTGAAATAGTGGCATCACTCAAACAAGTGTGTATACACACACACACACACACACACACACACACAAAAGTAACCAGGGGAGTTACTCTGAGGGACAGTACTCATTTGGCTATATAAGCTTTGAGATAAATGTTTCTTTTGGGGACGGTAATGCTCTTTTAAACCTAGCACGTTAATAGGTCACATTTAGAAGACAGGGAGCTTGAGGAGCCAACCTAGAAGGCAGCGTTTGCTTTGTATCTCATTACTAGCAAAACCTTTCCCTTGAAAAGTACTTGTAATTTAATAACTGGAATATTAGCAATACAAATAATAAAAGGTAGTTCTTACAAATCCAAGATCACTATAAAAACTAAAAAAACATTATTTTAATGAGTTCCCTAATGGCCTATCAGGTTAAGGATTTGGCATTGTCACTGCTGTAGCTTGAGCTGCTGCTATGGTGTGGGTTCGATCCTTGGCCCAGGGACTTCCACAGGCCTCAGGCACAGCCAGAAAAAAACATTTTTTTAATGAGAAACTCAATTTCTGTACATGTCCCCTGCCCTTGTTTCCTTAAGGGGCTTTCTGCCAGTGTCCCACATTCGGGCATGGAATGGCCTGGGTAGCAGGCAGAGGCAGAGTGAGAATCCTGGGCAGGGCAAGTGAAAGAAAGGAAAAGAGAAGGGAGACGAGACCAAGAAGAGAGAACATGTCCTATGTCTGAAATAGGGAATTTCACTGGACACTTCTCTCTTCTGTAAGCCAATAGCATGAACTATTTCAACTAAACCCAGGATCATAAAGGCAGGAGGAGAGCCAGGAGGGCAAGAGTTATAATGTATATCTTGGAGTTCCCGTTGTGGCTCAGCACGTTAAGAACTTGACTGGTATCCATGAGAATGGGGGTTCGATCCTTGGCCTCGTTCGGTGGGGTTAAGGATCTGGCATTACTATGAGCTGTGCGGTAGGTTGCAGACGCAGTTCTGATCCCGAGTTGCTGTGTCTGTGGTGTAGGCTGGCAGCCACAGCTCCAATTCGACCCCTACCCCAGAAACTTCCACATGCCAGAGCTGTGGCCCTAAAAAGAGGGGTGGGAAGGAGATCTCATTATAATAAATACAATTACGACATTAACATGTTTCGCTGACAAAAAGACAAGCTCTCCTGGAAGAAATATCTTGTATAACACATGTCTCTCACCATCAAGCCAATGACCTGCCTCATGATGCTATTGTTTGGAACGGTATTTGAAGTTATATTTTGGGTGTTTAAACACACGAAGGTTGAAGAATCCAAAAAAAAAAAAACTAACACAGAATGATATCAATGACTTTTAAAAAATTTAGTCATTTTTAAGGAACAAAAGAGGTAAAGGAGTTCCCGTTGTGGCTCAGCAGGTTAATAACCCAACTAGTATCCATAAGGATACATATCTGATCTCTGGCCTCACTCAGTGGGTAAAGGATCTGGTGTTGCCACGAGCTGTGGTGTAGGTCACAGATGCGGCTTGGATTCTGTGTTGCCGTGGCTATGGATCAGGCTGGCAGCTGCAGCTTCAACTGGACCCCTAGCCTGGGAACTTCCATATGCCAACAGAGTGGCCATAAAAAAAAAAAAAAAGGACTGACATTATTACTGCTGTGGCCTGGATCACTACTGTGGCATGGGTTTGATCCCTGGCCTTGGAATGTCCGCATGCTACAGGTGCGGCCAAAAAAAAAAAAAAAAAGTGAACTAGGCAGGTGGATGAGGAGGATGCTGGAAACTGCAAGTGCACTAAGCTAGCTCAGGCGGCAAAGGCCCATACCTCGGCCAGGAGGCACAGAAGTGTCTACTCAGCCTGAAGGCCGCTCATGGGGCTTTGTGGGACACTTGATGGTTTGCTCCATTACAACTCAACTGTTCACACACAAGATCAGACTACCAAACAATCTATTATATTTCAAAAATCACCCACATTTTTAATCACATTTTATTAAGATTTTGCTGCAGTCAAGTTCTGAAAACTTTCATTTATGAAAATCACTTTCTTTCACGTTGTCTAGAAAGACAATAGTATGCAAACATGCAACTTGGTCAAGTAAGCCTTCAAAAACCAAGTGCAATACGGTAACAGATGTGAATTTCAAGACACTACCGTAAAATCTGAGGTATCAGTTAGCGGGAAGCACACGAACAGGCCTGTGTTCCTCCCCACGCAAATGTGGCATAAGATTTCCCAATAAATACCCCATGACTTCTATCTAAACTGATGGAAACAAAAATAGGAAGAAATACCTTTGACTTGTTTTTACACAGTGGATCCAGTCATTTATTTCTGGAACTTGATCAGTCTTTTTCCAGGAGTATAAACAAATCTTTCCACACTCTAATCCTACTGCAACGACATATCTGTTTTTAAGGGAGGAAGAGAGACACTGTTAATTTAGCATGAATTTCTGTTATCTCCATCATCAATCTAAAGTACTTTATAGTGTTTCCGACTGTCCCTGGCTTAAAAGGTCTCTTAAAAAGTGCAGGCCCAGGATCCAGTGTGCTCTTCCACTGTCCAGCACAGAGCCTCCTCTCTATCGAGGGCGCACGCGGCTTTACTCTGTCCTCTGCTGGCAAGGTCCACGAGCCAGCGTTGCCCTGGCTGGCTGCAGGAGCCCTGAAAACATTTATTATAGAAAAAGCACCACAGTCCTACATCTGGTGAAATAAGAACCTTTGAGCCCCACACTCATCTGTATTTTACCACTGTGAATATCGAGTTCTATCAATTTTTTTTTTCTTATTAGGGCCGTACCTGCGGCATATGGAATTTCCCAGGCTAGGGGTTGAATTGAAGCTGCAGCTGCCGGCCTACACCACAGCCACAGAGACATCAATCTGAGCCGCGTCTACGACCTATACCACAGCTCCCGGCAACACTGGATCCTTAACCCACTGAGTGAGGCCAGGGATCAAACCCACGTCCTCATGGATGCTAGTCAGGTTCATTACCGCTGAACCACAATGGGAACTTCCAATTTAGAAATTCTTTTTTTTTTGTCTTTTTTTTTTTTTGCCTTTATCTAG
>PVHT021183607.1:8731609-8784043 GCA_004024745.2 Catagonus wagneri
AACGCGGGATCCGAGCCACGTCTGCAACCTACACCACAGCTCACGGCAACGCCGGATCCTTAACCCACTGAGCAAGGCCAGGGATCGAACCCGCAACCTCATGGTTCTTAGTCAGATTCGTTAACCACTGGGCCACGAAGGGAACTCCCCCAATTTAGAAATTCTTGTGAGAGACATAAGTATTACAAAAAACCTGAGCAACTCAGAAACTAAGAGAACCCGCAGATTAAAATATAAGACAGGTAAATATTGAGAAACCAAATGGTCTTCTTAAAGAAAACATAAAACGACGCCTCCCACAGAGACTGACCGTTGGGAAAGGTTAAGCACCGGGCAGACGCTGATGGCTGTCACAGCTCCACCCACATCCAGAACGGAGGAGCAGGGACCGATGCTGTGCTCAATGGAGTCATCGCTGGAGTCACACTCACCCCAGACAACCACCTAACACAGGCAGAGCAAACTCTGTAAGGCTTCCTCTCTGCAACGTCTCCAGCAGCGCATCAGAGAGTTTCAGAGACGGAGATAACACTCTGGCAGTTTTAAACAATGCAACATTTTCATTTGTGTTCCAGGACTTTCGAGCATCAGAGAGAAGCCACTGTGTAGCAGACATAAGTCTCTGGGCCCTCAACTACCCAAGTGTGCTGGTCCCTGCCCAGAGACCAGGGGTGTCCAACCTGCTCTTTATACTCGGGAAACCAGCTGTGACCCAGTGAGATTCTGACCACCAGGTCCTCATTAAGATGCTCATGAACCCCGCCACGAAATTACACAAAACGTGGGACAAGAATCAAGTCCGTTGCTCTTCGTCTACACCACCCACTGCTTAGAAAATCAGCTCAGCTGCCAGGAGGCCCTAACCTTGATGATACACTAGGTAAGCACTGAAGCTGTCCTGGAAGCTCATGCCTCACAGGGATGTGTGACAGGGCACAAAGAGATGGAGAGGACAGTGAAAAAGCTAACAGCGGCAGGAGTTCCCGTTGTGGCTCAGTGGTTAACGAATCCGACTAGGAATCATGAGGTTGCAGGTTTGATCCCTGGCCTCACTCAGTGGGTTAAGGATCCGGCGTTGCCGTGAGCTGTGGTGTAGGTTGCAGACGCGGCTCAGATCCCGCGTGGCTGTGGCTGTGGCATCAGCTGGTGGCTACAGCTCCAATTGGACCCTTAGCCTGGGAACCTGCTAAGAGCTGCAAAATGCAGGACCAAAGGAAGACTCTAAGCAGAAGAGAAGGCTCGGCCCAAGTGAGCAGAAGTGCATTTCTGAGACTGAGTGGTGGACGATGCTTTGTCTGTTTCAGTCTCAACCTATCCATGAGAGCCACAGCTGGACCATGTGCTAACTGGACTTGACTGTGGAGAGCAGAAGCCATCCTGCTGCCTGAGCAGAGAGCAAAGAGTAGAAAAATAAATGCTGGGGAAGAAATGCAAAGGCAAATGACAGAGCGAAGGTCTGAGAGAAAGCATTTCAGGGGCTGGCATTTCAGAGCCTCACCGAGTGACAACATGCCCGCATTAGTCTTACACCTCGGGGATGTGTACCGTGGCTACGAGTGGAGGAGGTAGGAGCAGAAGGAAATGCTTGAGCGCCTCAGCTCCTCTGGTCTGCAGGAAATGCAGAAAACGGAGGGACGTTTTAAAGAGCATGACAACAGAGGAAAGACTAGAGGCCAGAAGAACATTTCCCAGAGAACAAGGGCAAGGTCATGGTCAAGAAGCTACAGCTGGAATTCCCTGGTGGCCAAGCAAGTTAAGGATCCAATTTTTTGTTGTTCCTTTTTTTTTTTTTTTTTTTTCGCTTATTAGGGCTGCACTCACAGCTTATGGAGGTTTCCAGGCTAGGGGTCCAATCGGAGTCATAGCTGCCAGCCACAGCCACGCATGATCTGAGCGGCATGTGCGAACTACACCACTGTTCACGGCAATGCTGGATCCTTAACCCACTGGGCAGGGCCAGGGATTGAATCTGCAACCTCGTGGCTCCTAGTCGGATTTGTTTCCACTGATCAAGACAGGAACTCCAAGGATCCAATTTGTTACTGCTGTGGCTCGGGTTTCAGCTGTGGCAACCCTGGGCCAGGAATATCCTCATGACAAGAGTGTGGCAAAAAAAAGAGAGAGAGAGAAAGAAAGAAAAGAAAAAGAACCTACTGCCGGCTAACTTGTTCTGATTTTTTTCCACGTTTACATATAACACATACGCACCCTGCTTTCTCCGCTGAATGAAAAGAGATAATAACCATTCATTATAAAAAGAATTTTTTTTTGTCTTTCAGGGCCACACCCTAGGCATGAGTTCCCAGGCCAGGGGTTGAATTGGAGCTGCAGCTGCCACAGCCACAGCCACAGCAGATCTGAGCCACGTCTGCAGCCTACATGGAAGCTCACGGCAATGCTGGATCCTTTAACCCACTGAGGCCAGGGATTGAACCCACATCCTCATGGATACTAGTTGGATTCTTAAAATGCTGAGCCACAACGGGAACTCCAAAAAGAATTTTAAATACATAAAAGTATGAAAAAGAAAAGCAGAAACGATTTTTCATAATGCCCCAGTATCCACTCATGCTCCCACACAATTTTTGTCTTGACCCATTTCATGTACTACTTTTTTTCCCACTAGGGCTCTCTGATAGTTATGTGAACAAAAAGGTCTTTTCATATTTGATATTTCAGAGACATGTATTTATAGAATTCAACAGGCAAGAAAATCCTTTTTATGAATACATATCAAAAACACAGAAAGGAATATATAATCTGACTTGTAAAAGTTGTATCAGAAAATCAGAATTGCATTGTTTTTTATCCAAACATACCTGTAATATTACTATTTTACATTTAAAAAAACATTAAGTTAAAAAAAATCACCTTTTTGTCACGACTTCCAGTGAAGAAATATTTGCCATCAGGACTCCAATCACAAGACCAAATAATTCTACTGTGCACAGCAGTGACTTTGTTGGTGAAGGCAAAGAGACTGAAAACTGGGTCTAAGAGAAACATATATGCACTACTCACAAAACGGAAAAAGCTGTTGTTTTTTACCTGTTGGAAAGCTATGTTTAAGAGCCATATACATCATGTGATTTAGTTATCAATTCATATGTACACAGACTGTATACAGAGTTTTGCAACAGAACAAGGTCAGGCAGCTGGCCCCTCAACAGAAAGCTGTGGGCATATAGTTATTATTTTAGTAGGAAATGCTTTTATATTGACTAGTCACTCTCTAGTTACTGAAGACAAACATCTGCTGGACACTTAACTAAAGGTTCAATTTATGCTTATGGAAGAAACCTGCAGAAATTTAACCTTACTCATGAAGTAGCCAGATTTGTGTATTAAGCCACTGAAAAAAGAATAAGGTATTCTTAAATAATGTTAAAAAAAAAAAAACTTAAAAAAAATCTTTCCCTTGTAAGATTTAAGTGTAAGGTAACTAACTTCTCACCTTCATATAAACGTAAAAGACATTACTGTGTACAGAGGGAAGATTAATGAACCTATTAATCCACAATCCATTAAGATACAACAAATCAACAGATTTGCTATTAGCATTATTTTAACTTTTTATTTATTTATTTTTTTGACCATGCTCACGGCATATGGAAGTTCCTGGGCCAGGGGTTGAATCCAAGCCATTGTAGTGACAACACCGGATCCTTAACTGGCTGGGAACGCCCTCACTGTAACTTTTTAAAAAGTAAAGGTTGTATGTTGGGAAAGCACCAGTTGCAAAACAAATGTCTGTTTGAACATACACTGCTCAGTATGTGGCATAGTCCCCAGACACTCTAAAATACAAAAAACTAAAGGACTAAAAATATCGTAAGATCAAACTGTAAGTGGTTACACCCATGGAAAAATTAAAAATGGGATTAAACAACATAAAAGTACTTGAAGCACTCTCTGAATTTAACCCACTCAATGAAACTACGGGAATAGAATAGGCCACCACAAGTTTTCTTTCCTTTTCATTTAAAAAAAATTTATGCCAGGTCCAAGGTAGAATGTAGGTAGATGTGTTAACATCTTGCCCAGGGGTCATATTATTCACAAATGGATGCCTAAATCGCCTTTCTCCTTTATCACTACAACAGAGGGCAGGTGAAGGGTAAAGATAATGGTCCTTCTAGGTGTCATAATTTAACTTTATATTCCTTATTCTTGTCCCGTAACATCCTCACTCAGTATCTATCATCCATTTGGTTTAATGGTGGCATTCTATAACCATCTGCTAAATCTAAATTTTCTATATATAGATTTTTAAGTTTCTTTAACTGAGATGTTTCAATGCATAGCATCCTCACAAGCAAGGCCAAGTCTTCCTCAGTATCACAGAGCTCTGAAAGACTCACAACAACCACAACAGGCCCTGTTATTACTTCTATTTCTTTTACCCAATTGTGGCTCAAGGTGGGTAAAATGGACAAAACGGTTTCACTAATAATCTTCCCAACCAACAGCAGTTTTACCTAATTCAGGTGGGATTGTGTCCTGCCTTTTCCACAGTGACCAGGTCCGATCTCTGGAAACAGCCAGTAAGAACTTGTCATCAGGAGAGAAGGCCATCTGTGTGACAGTCAAACTGTGGAAAACTAAATTCTGCACTTGCTTCCACGATGTAGTGTTCCAAAGAATGATGGCAGCATGCTCTTTCTTGGCTGCCTATAGACAGAGATGAAACAATAAAGCAGTTTAACTGCAACCAAAAAGAAAACATTTTTCAAAATAATATATTATCTCTACGGTAGCTATTGTGTATCTCTGTAAATTAATCAGAATTTTTTAAATTGAGTTATTTTAACATACTAGTTTCAGGTGTACAACATAGTGGTTCAATATTTTTATATATTATGAAATGATTACTACAGTAAGTCCAGTTACCATTCATGACCATATAAAACTGTTACCATATTATTGACTATATTCCTTATTACGACATTATATCCCTGTGACTAACTGATTTTATAACTAAAAGTCTGTACATCTTAATCCCCTTCACCTATTTTAGTCATCCCCCCACCCCTCCAAAACACCCGGCCTATTCACTGTGTCTATGAATATTTGCTTCGTTTTATTTGTTTTGTTTTTTGATTCCACATGTAAGTGAAACCATGTGGTATTTTACTCTGATTTATCTCACTTAGCATAATAACCTGCACATCCATCTGGGCTTCCACAAACAGAAAGATTTTTTTTACAGGCTGAGTAATATTCCATCGAGTACATATATAGAAAGTATACTTAAGTTTTCATACATACACACATGCCAGCTTTTCTTTACCCATTCCTGTCGATGGGCACTTAGGTTGCTTCCATATCTTGGCTATGGTAAATAAGGCTACAATGAACACAGGGGCACATAATATCTTTACAAATTATTTTTTATTTTCTTTGGATAAATACCCTAAAGCAGAATTGCTGGATCATATGGCATAGTTCTATTTTTAATTTTCTAAGGAACCTCCATACTGCTTTAATATTTTATAAGAAGGAGTTCCCGTTGTGGCGCAGCAGTTAACGAATCCAACTGGGAACCCTGAGGTTGCGGGTTCGATCCCTGGCCTGCTCAGTAGGTTAAGGATCAGGCATTACCATGAGCTGTGGTGTAGGTCACAGATGCGGCTCAGATCCTGCATTGCTGTGGCTGTGGCGAAGGCCGGTGGCTACAGCTCCAATTAGACCCCTAGCCTGGGAACCTACACATGCTGCGGGTGTGGCCCTAAAATGACAAAAGGAAAAAAAGAAAAATTTATAAGAAGAATATGTTTGTCTATTAATTATGTAATTAGTAGCTTAGAGACTCACTTGTAGTCAACATAGAGTAACAGGGACCAGATTTACTCTCCTGTGTGAAGAAAACTAGAAGATCAGACAAAAATACATGAAATAATGACATTCCAAAATATTAGATATCTGGCAACAAAGAACAGTGATCCTTAAAAGACAAAACGAATCACAAAGTAGGAAAAAAATGAAAAAAGCAAAAGAACATCACTGAATTCTATGACAACGTCAAGCAGTCAAACATAATTTCTGCAGAAGGATGAGAGGAAAAAACTCTTAAAATTTCCAAATGGTATGAAAATGATAAACTTACAGATCCAAGAAATTCAGTAAAACCTAAGCACAAGAAACATGAAGAAAACTATACCACCAATAATCAAATTAAGACCAATGATAAATATAAAATTGTTGGTAAAGGAGAAAAAACCCATTACTAAGTAACAAAGGAAAATTACAGTGGACTTATCCAAAACGATGCAAGTCAGAAGAAAATGGAGCAACATTTAAAAAGTACTGAAAGGAAAACCAACAACTCTTTACCCACTGCAAATACTATTTAACAACGAAGGAGAAATAGATTTTTTTCCAACATGCAAAAACTGAAAAATTCCTGACCAACTGCATTAGAAGGAAGACTAAAGAATATCCTGCAGGCAGAAGGAAAACATCCTTTTGATGGAAAAAAATTTTTTTATTATTTAAATCTCTTTGGGGATAACTAATTGTTGAACAAAAACAATATCGTAGGACTTCCATGAAGAAGTAAAATGTACAACACCACCACCAAGTAGGGGGAAATGAAAGTATACTTATGTTCTCGCACACAAATACTACTTGGTGGTAAACTGAAGATATATACTATCAACTGTGAAACAGCCAAGAAACACAACAAAGTTCTATCTACTAAACAAACAAAAGAAATAAAATGGAATCATAAAAAGCAATCACTTTTTATCCAAAATAAGTAAAATGGAACAAAGAATAGATGGATCAAATAGAAAACAGACAGCAAGATGATAGAAGTAAATCTGTCATATCAAGTATTCCATCAAATGCAAATGGTCTAATAAATACTCCTACTGAAATGAAGGAAGATCAGAGTGAGAAAAACAGTTAAGACCCAACTATATGCTGCCTTCAAGAAACCCACTTGAAATAAAAGGAAACAAATAATTTAGAAGTAAAATAACGGAAAAAGATACATAATTTCAAACACTACTCAAAAGAAAACTGGAGTGGCTATACTAATATCAGACAAAACAGATTTTAAAGCACAAAATTATTACCAGAAATAAGAGATACATTTCATAGTGATGAAGTAAATTAAACAAGAGACCATAACAATCATAAATATTTAGGATCTAACAACAGAGCTTCAAAACACATAAAGTACAAACTAAATGAACTGCAAGGATTAAAAGACAAGTTGACAATTAGAGCTCCTGCTGTGGCTCAGTGGTATCGAACCCAACTAGTATCCATGAGAATGCAGGTTCGATACCTGGCCTTGCTCAGTGGGTTAACAAGCTGTGTGATGTAGCTTGCAGATACAGCTCGGATCTGCCATTCTCTGGCTGTGGCACAGACCAGCAGCAGCTGCAGCTCCTATTCAACACCTAGCCTGGGAACCTCCATACTGCACATGTGGCCCTAAAAAGCAAAATAAATGAATGAATGAATGAATGAATAAATGAGACGAGAACTAGAACTACTGCATGATTCAGAAATTCCCCTTCCAAAGTTCCCTTCGTGACTCAGTGGTTAACGAATCCGACTAAGAACCGTGAGGTTGCGGGTTCGATCCCTGGCCTTGCTCAGTGGGTTAAGGATCTGGCGTTGCTGTGAGATGTGGCGAAGGTTGCAGACGCGGCTCGGATCCCGTGTTGCTGTTGCTGTGGCTGTGGTGAAGGCCGGCAGCTACAGCTCCTGTTAGACCCCAGACCCCTAGCCTGGGAACCTCCATATGCCGCGGGTGTGGCTCTACATAAAGGCAAAAAGACAAAAAAAAAAAAAAGAAAGAAATTCCCCTTCTGGGTAACTTGGACTGATATGCATACCCGATGTTCATTCAGCATTATTTATAACAGCCAACATATGGAAACAACCTAAGCGTGCATCAAACTGATAAAGAAAATGGATCAATGGATAAAGAAACACAAACACACAGAGAGAGACATGAGAGTGGAGGAGCATTCAGCCCTAAAAAAGAATGAAATCTTTCCATTTGTGACAACACGGATGGACCTCGTAGGCACTATGCTATGTGAAAAAGTCAGTCAAAGACAAATACTGTGTGATCTCACTTAGGAGCAGAATTTAAAAACATTAACAAAAAACCCCTCATAGACATAGAGAATAGATTTTGGTAGATGCCAGAATTGGGAGTAAATGGGTGACAGAATCAAAAGGCTAAAGGATCCCTCAAAGGCAAAAGGCAGTCAGAATGCCTAAAGTTAAAAAGACTGACAATAACACATACCAGTGAGGGTGTGGACCAACTGGAGCTCTCAGACACTGCTAGTGGAATTGTAAAACGGTACAACCGTTTTTGGAAAACAGTTTGTCAGTTTCCTAAAAATTTAAATAAGACACCTACCATATCACCCACTGATTCCACTCACATGTATTTACTCAAGAGAAATGAAAGCATATATCTATGCAAAGACTTATACACAAATGTTCATAACTGCTTTATTGGTAAAAGCCAAAAACTGCCCAAAACTGGAAATTACCCAAATGTCCATTAACAAATGAATGGATCAACACATTGTAATATATCTGTAAAAGGGAAGACTACTCAGAAATAAAAAGAATGGGAGTTCTTTTGTGGCGCAGATTAGGATGTGGCCTTGTCACTGCAGCTGCTTGGCTCTTTGCTGTGGCACAGGTCAGATCCTTGGCCCAGGAACTTCCACATGCCAAAGCCAAAGAAACCCCTAAAAAAAAAACTGATCAGTCTTAAAAGACCCAACACTAACTTTAAAAGAAAGAAAGAATGAAAAACTGATACAGGCAACAACATAGACAAGGAGTTATGGTGCAGCAGGTTAAGGATCCAGTGTTATCACTGCAACAGGTTAGGTCACTGCTGTGGCATGGGTTCGATACCTGGCACAGAAAATTCCATATGCTGTAGGTGCAGCCAAATAAAAAAAAGTCAAAGGAAAGATTAGCGCTCTTAAAAATAAAAAACGAAACAAAACAAAGAAACCCAACATCAATGACTCCCAAATCATTACGCTAAATGAAAGAAGTCAGACAAAAAAATGCATACTATACAAAAAATTAGAAAATGCAAACTAATTCTATCATGATAAAAAGCAGATTAGTGGTTTACTAAGGACAGGGGCAGAGGAAATTTTAGAGTTTGATGGTATGTTCATTATCTTGATTGCAGTAATGACTTCACAGGTATAAACATATGTCAAAGTCTATCAAATTGTTCACTTTCAACATGGAAGTTACAGTTGCAAATGATGCCTAAAAAAAGCTGTTAAAAATGTTCGTTTAGGGAGTTGCCATTGTGGCCTAGCAGGTTACAAACCCAATCCATGAGGATGCAGGTTCTATCCCTGGCCTGCTCAGTGGGCTAAGGATCCAGCGTTGCCATGAGCAATGGTGTAGGTCGCAGATGCAGCTCAGATCCTGTGTTGCTGTGGCTGTGGCATAGGCTGCCAGCTGCAGCTCCGATTTGATCCCTAGCCTGGGAACTTCCATACGCTGCAGGGACAGACCTAGAAAGAAAAAAAGAAAGAAGGAAGGAAGGAAGGAAGGAAGGAAGGAAGGAAGGAAGGAAGGAAGGAAGGAAGGGAGGATGGAAGGATAGAAGGAAGGAAGGAAAGAAGGAAAGAGAAAGAAAGAAAGGAAGAAAGAAAGAGAGAGAAAGAAAGAAAAAAAGAAAGAGAAAAAAGAAAGAAAATAAGTTTGTTTAGGAGTTTCCACTGTGGGACAGTGGGTTAAAAATCTGACTGCAGTGGCTTGGGCTGGCCTGGTAACAATGCGCTAAAGGATCCGGTGTTGCCGTAACTGCAGCACAGGTTGTAGGCTGCAGTTGTGGCTGGGGTTCAATCCCTGGCCCAGGAACTTCCACATGCCACAAGTGTGGCCATTAAAGAAAAAAAGAAAGGTAGAAAGAGAAGTGCACATACTTGCTACCCATGAGCCAACCTGAAAAGGAGAAAATAATCATTTCTATGATCGACAGTGCCCTAAGCCAAAAATAAATTGGCTGCTCAGCAGAAGCACAATTATTCCTTCTGCTAGGTCCTATTCTTCCTAAAGGCTCCTGTATTAACAGAAGGAAGTACTCTCAGTACCACCCTCACGAAGGGGACAGCAAACAAGGGGATGGGGTACAAGCATGACAATATTTCTTAGAATGCCCTTCAATACAGGCCAGTAGCAAGAAGCCACAGTGAGAGTAGGGACAAAAAACAAACATACCAGAAAAACCCAAAGGTGCCCACCCAAGCAGGTAGCTCTCATCATCTTGCTTAAGACAAAGAAATTTTAGGAAATTTAGAGGAGGGTGTGGGTCTCAAACCCTTCAGACAATCCTCCACAGCTTATAGGTAAATACTGAATACGGCGCTACTCTGCAGTGCCACGTGCTGATAGCTCATGCAGCTGGCCCGCTTGCTTCCCCCTGGCATGGGCCAAGGGACTCTATACTCAGAGAGCATGCTCAAGATACAGTCAGATGGCGTGCACAGTGGGTTCCACCTTCTCATTCCCCTGTGTCTCTAGGACTCCCGTTACTACGAATTTATGTAATACATTCCTAGGCCTCATTTTAAGATAACTGATTCAACAGTTTTTGAGCAGGGAAACAAAATCAGCTCAAATCAAGAGTTTAGGAAGAAAAATGTGCAGCTCAAACAGATTTAAGATGCAACCACAAGCTTTTGAAGGGACAGGACAGAAAAGAGACTGAAAAAATCAGGCATGTCAGATCAGCCCAAATCACTACTAAATTTGCAGAAGCCTGATGACTCAAATAACCTGAGACCGAGTAGAATAAAAGAGTAAAATTCCCTACCTTACAAGCTGAGGCAAGCAGAGTCTTTGAATTGTTACAAGCAACACAAAATATTTCATAACCATGTCCATATCTAAAATTTAAAAAGAGAAAATGCATGACCCCTGTATTAGCAAATGGGCTCTCTTGCTGCAAAATTTTTAAATGCAAATAGAAAAACACCCATCTCTCTAGCTAACATACAGTTCTTTGAAGAAACATTACATTTTTGTCTAGACAAATATTTGGAGTAAAAACAGAGACTGGAGAAAAATGCCAACTTCCTAGAAGTAATCAACTTATTCAAACAACTAGATTAAAATATAAATGTTCACCCCCAGACAGCCAGTAAAATGAATAATAAACCATAGAAAAGTTCTGATGGGGAAAAACTGCAGGAGAAAAAAAGAACAAGTTTTTTTTTTTAAAGGAAATATATATATATATATATATATAGTGTTATGCCTTTCCACTTTAAAAATGAAAACCAATAAATTTAGTAAATATAATACATGGCAATGTAAAAATTTATAGAAAGTTTGATTCTCGCCTCTTATGAAGGCCACCAAAACATCCTTAGAGATGGGTAGGGGTGGGCAGGGGGGAAGATATAAGTAAGAAAATCAATCTGGGAGGGGGAAGGAAATCACAAGTTATGACAGAACCAGACCAAAGAGCTAAATATAGTTGAACTTACAGTTTTTGAACTTCAGGCCACAAAGTATTTTGCAGAAGATGATCCTCAGTAGGAGGTTCTACAATAAATTTATAGCACTGCAATTAATTTTTCTATTTTCATACAAATAAACAAGTGAATTCTGCAGCACTTATTTAGGTCAGCAGTGACAGACAGCATACTCTGTGTACTAATGATTCTAGTAAACCATCTTTTTGCCTTGTCTTACCAGTAAGGATGGAGGGTTGAAAGGCCACCTGCTGATACTCAAAACCAGAAGCAGTTAACAGCTCCTCTTCATCAGAAGGCTGAGAAGCTACATCTCCTAGTTTAAAAGAAACACATCAACATCACGAATGTAATCACCATCTTTACGTCTCCTATACACACCCCAATATTAAGGCCATTAGTCATAAAGCAGTGGCACTTCAAAACAGTGTGATTCAAAACTGTGTCCAGGTGATTGCAAAGCCAAGGGTATTTCCAATACTCTGGTTATTTTGCAAATGTGCTCCTTGGAGTATGAGTTAATTCCCTAAAAGTTCCTTCTTTTTTCTTTGACTTAACGTTTCCCAAGATTTCAAAACTATGCAATACATTTTTCAGACTCACATTAGCATCTGTGCTTCTAAGTGTTCCACAAAATACACTTTGTAAAAGGAACACCTGTTTCAGGATCTGCATGTGTACACAGAATAGATACCATGAAATATCTGACAGAGGAGATGCACATACTGTGATTTTTCCAAAATGTAAATCACCTATAACGAACATTAGGTACATGTTATACAAATGTGTAACTAGGTACCACTACAGGTTCAGTCATTTTGGAGACAGGGAGCTCCTGTCGTGGCTCAGCGGAAACGCATCTTACTAGTATCCATGAGGACGCAGGTTCTAGCCCTGGCCCCGCTCAGTGGGTTAAGGATCTGGCGTTGCTGTGAGCTGTGGTGTAACTCGCAGATGCGGCTTGGATCTGGTGTTGCTATGACTGTGGTGTAGGCCGGGAGCTGCAGCTCCGATTCGACCCCTAGCCAGGGAACCTCCATATGCTACAGCCGGGGCCCTAAAAAGACAAAAAAAAAAAAAAAATTCTGGAGACAAAAGTCTTACCCTGAAAGACAGCTTTATTTGATAATCCCAAAGCAGGGACCGTTGCTCCTTCTGGAAGATTACCCTCTTGCTGGAATAAAAAGTATGATATATGTTTTAAATGCTAAAAGTTACTATTACCTCAGGCACTATTAAAAAGTCAGGCTCATAAAGATCATTGTGTGCAGATGCCAGCCCCCACTTCCATCTCCTGAACGCAGAGGTGCAATGCTGAGCAATCACTCTCAAGCAGATAGGCTCCAGCTAACCCCCAGTCCGCAGCCAAACCCAAACTCAGGCGTCCTTTCATCCATGAGCTCTCATCAAACCCCACGAGCTCAACAGGCTTCAGGGTTTGACAAGGAAAGCACTGTGCTGGCTTCCAGCAAAGAGTGGGCTGAAAATGGAAGGCCTGGAGCTTTACTTCCAAGACAGTCTCACAGGCACATCCCCGATGCTCATGCAAACACAGATGCTTCCCAGGAAGGCAGGATCACAGCATTTTATTAAACACATTTAAAATTTTGAATATTCTAAAACTTGGTAACGGAGTGCCCTTTGAAATGGCAATCATCTGCTTATATGGTATAATTTCTATCAAATTATTACACACATGAAACTATATGCTAACCATCAAAACTGGCCCATGTCCATAAAACTGGGGCAATTCTTATAATTTAAGCTCGAATACAGAGGCTGTAACAACATGAACGTGAGCAATGGGAATGTAAGCCATCACCAAGAACAGTTACGTGAAACATAAGAGCCTGCATGCTTTATTTTAGAAACCAAGAAAAAGAAAACACCATGGAAAAGAGCAGTAAGAGTCATTCCTACATATCCCAACATTTAGGATGGGAACAAACCCAAAATGCAGCAAGAGTTTTTACAGTCAACAGGATTGCAGTACCTTAGGACACAGAACTGAATATATACCTGGGATTAACCCCTCTATGGAATCCTAAAACCACATTTCAGTCCCTAGAACCGTGAGATTCTCAAACCACCTACCCCTCCACTCCCATAGGCTTCCTTCTGAACAATAACCACAATCAAGATCTTGTTCCACTGTCCACAGCATCAGAGACGGCACATCAGAATTTTTCACCTTCTTCCCACAACCAAGAAAGCCTGTGGCACGAAATGCTCATGATATGCTCCAGGAACCATAGCTGGGAATTTATTTTATTTATACATATTTTTTGGCCACACCCACGGCATGTGCAAGTTCCTAGGCCAGGGATCGAATTCACACCAGATCAGCGACCCGAGCCACTGCAGTGAAAATGCCAGGTCCTTAACCTGCTGTGCCACAAGGAAACTCTGGACATTTCTTTTAAAATGACTCTCACCTTCTGCGCCAGTCTTACCCAGACTGGTGTTAGTGGCCCTGTCTTCAGAGTCTCTGGGCTCAAAGGTATCCTGTTCCCATATAACTCTACACCAAAGTGGTTTTTATCACTTTCTTTGTTTAGGAACCTCCATCAGTACCCGAGTCTAAACTACACCTGCCTCCCAAGAGCCTCCACCATGTGACTCTCCTCCAGCACCTCCGTTTCCTTCTATGTACTCTTCAAACAGCTCTGGCCACCCCACTGGTCTGTCTCCTTCCTTCTTTCTGCTCATCAAAAGTGTACCTATCCTTGAGTTCCTGTTGTGGCTGAGAGGGTTGGACCGCCTACCCCTAATCTGTATCTAGACGGTAATCTCCCTGAAAATATGACCCATCTATTATGTTTTGTTTTATCCTAGTCACCAAGCACAGTGAAGATACAAAGTATTCGTGCCTTAATGCAACATTTTAATTATTTACAGTGCCTTGGGCTTGTTACAAAATTTCCAGTTTTGGAGTTCCTGTCATGTCACAGCAGAAACGAATCCGACTAGGAACCACAAGGCTGCAGGTTCGTTTCCTGGCCTGGCTCAGTGGGTTAAGGATCCAGCGTTGCTGTTAGCTGTGGTGTAGGTCGCAGGCGCGGTAAGATCTGACATTGCTGTGGCTCTTTTGTAGGCCGGTGGCTACAGCTCCAATTCCACCCCTAGCCTGGGAACCTCCATATGCTGCCAGTGCGGCCCTAAAAAGACAAAAAAAAAAAGTTTGTCAAGCCAATAGTAAAATTATTTAATTATTTTCTACCCATATACTCTGCTTATACCATAAGTAAAATTTTTTTAAATTTTATACTAAGTGGGTAGATTTAGTTAAAACATTTAGAATACTCACATTACCAAGCACACGACTCAGTGACTGGCCTGTAATAACACAAAAATTTTCCACAAAATTCCGAGGTGCAGAAAATACTCGAAGAACTTTTTCATCAGCTCCAGACACAAACTGAAACCTATTGATCAGTGCCAAACACTTCAAGTCATACCCATGTATCTGAGGCCTTGCAATTTCATGCCAAGTCACCTGGGTATCAAAACAGGATAAAACAAACATGATCACACGTTTCAAAAGCTGAATTCTTTCAACAAGTAAAATACCAGACACAAAATCGTCTGTTATGCCATGGAAATGTGACCATGGGGCAGATTCATGCATGTTGTGTCTACCAATCGTTCGATCCTTTTTAATTGTTGAATTGTATTCCCTTGTACGGATAAACCACAACTTGTTGATTTAGTCACCCACTCAGACATCTGGGTTGTTTCCAGTTTTTGTCTCTTACTGAAAACACAATAATGAATTTTCATGTGCCAAGTCTTTGCACGGATATATGCTTCTGTTTCTCTTGGGGAAATACCACCTATGGGCAGAATGACTGGATGATGTGGTGAATGTACCTTTAAATTTTTAAATAATTGCCAAGTTAATTCCCAAAGTGGCTGTACATTTTACAAGTCCGCTAGCAATGTAAGAGAGATCCAGCTGCTCACACCTTCTTCAATACTTGTAGGATCAGCCTTTCAACTTTCATCATTCTAATATGTATCTCAGTGTAGCTTTCATTTGCATTTCCTCAGTAACTAATGGTGCTGAGAATCTTTTCCTGTACTTATTTTCCACCCATGTCTCTTCTTTGGAAAAACATCTTTTGCCCTTTTTTTAAAAAAAAAAAAAACCTGGATATTTCTTATTACTGAGTTCTTAAAAGTTCTTTACATACTCTAGATAAAAATCCTCTATCAGGCATGTGCTTTGTAAGTACTTTCTCCCAGCCTGTAACCTGCCTTTTGTTTTCCTGACAGTATCTTTCAAAGAGCAGAAATTTTCCATTTTGGTGAAGTCTTATTCTTATTTTAATAGATTATGAATAAACAATTGAGTCATATTGGTAGCAATAACCAAGAGACACAGAAAACCACTCCAAATCGTATGTTTTGTTTTTAACTTGACTATAGTATTGCTTTCAACATCCTCAACTCCATCAATTTCAATCTGCCGTGTGTTGCTGAAGCAGAACTGTCAGTGGTCAATGCCACTAGCTTTCACGGACTGACCCATATTTAATTCTGACTTTTTGTGAGAAATTGAAGCTGAGTATACCTTCTCTATGGAATAGCACCATTCAATAGTTTATCAGTGGTCAAGTTTTATTGTGGGTTTTTTTGTTGTTGTTGTTTTTTGCTGGGTTTTGTTTTTTGTCTTTTTAGGGCTGTGCTCGAGGCATATGGAAGTTCACAGGACAGGAGGGTGGGTCCCATCGGAGCTGCAGCTGCTGGCCTACACCACAGCCACAGCAATGTGGGATCTGAGCCGAGGCTGCAACCCAACACCACAGCTCATGGCAATGCTGGATCCTTAACCCACTGAACGAGGCCAGAGATCGAACCTGTGTCCATGTGGATGCTATCGGGTTTGTTACTGCTGAGCCACGATGGAACTCCTAGTGTGTTTTTTTTTTTTAAAAGCTCAGGGTCAAGACTGAAAAGTGTGCTGAACAAAAACTGGCCTCAGCCGCTATTACATAACACTACATGATGTTAGAAATTAGCTTTTACCGCAGATTTGATAGTGTTTCCTAATGATTAAACCTAAATGTAAAAAGTATAAGAGAACTTTTATGTGGGCTGAAGTAAACACATTTTGACAACAAACATTTGAACTGTCTGAACTGTAAAGCATACCTGTCTGTTTAAATTTTAATTGAAATACAGTTGGCATGATATGTACTACAATAGTTTCAGGTGCACAACACCGCAATTAAACACTTAAATACATTATGAAATGGTCACCACAGTAAGTCTAGTAATCACCTGTCCCCACACAGAGTTATTACATACTCCTTATAGTGCATATTAAATCCCTGTGCCTTATTTAAAACCAGATGTTTATACCTTAAGAGGTATTCCCTTCACCTATTTTGCCCAGCTTCACATCTCTGGCAAACACCCATTCTGTTTCTGTATCTATAAGCCTGTTTTCATTTTGTTCATTTGTTTTGTTTTTTAGATACCACATATAACTGGTATTTGTCTCTGACCTATTTCATTTAGAACAATATCCCCTAGGTCCATCCATGTTGTTATAAATGGCAAGACTTCATTTTTTTTTTTTTTTTAAGTAGCTAATATTCCATTGTATTCCGTTCATCTATCTAAGGACACTGACTTGCTTCCACATCTTGGCTAGTGTAAAAAATGCTTCAGTAAACATAGAGGTGAATATATCTTTCTGAATTAATGTTTTTGTTTTCTTCAGGTAAGCTACCCAGAAGGGAAATGATCTATACTGATCATGAAGTAGAATTCGATTTTTAACTTTTAGAGGAACCTCCATACCATTTTCTAGAGTGGCTGCACCAAGTTACAATCCCAAAAAAGTACTCGAGGGCTCCTTTTTCCACATCCTTGCTGATGTTTGTCTTTTGTTATCTATATGATGATAGCCATTCTAACAGATGTGAGGTGGTATCTCACTGTGGTTTTGATTTGCATTTTCCTGGTGATTAGTGATGCTGAGAATCCATTCATTGGTCTGCTGGCTATCTGTATATCTTCTTTGGAAAGTTTCTTTTTTTCTTTTTTTAATTAATTAATTTATTTATTTTTTGGCTTTTGTCATTTTAGGGCCGCACCTGCAGCATATGGAGATTCCCAGGCTAGGGGTCTAACAGGGGCTGTAGCTGCTGGCCTGCACCAGAGCCACAGTAACATAGGATCCGAGCCGCGTCTGTGACCTACACCACAGCTCACGGCAACGCCGGGTCCTTAACCCACTGAGCAAGGCCAGGGATCGAACCCGCAACCTCATGGTTCCTAGTCGGATTCGTTAACCGCTGAGCCACGACGGGAACTCCTATTTTTTTGTTTGTTTGTTTTGAATGTTTCAGTTTCTAAGAAAATACCAATCTGTCTTTCAGAGTGACTACACCACATTATACTCCCATTAGCAATGTTATGAGTTCTCGTCCTACTGCATCCTGACCACCGCTTGCTACTGTCAGAATTATTTACCTCTTCCATTCTAGAGGGTGTACAGTGGCATCTCATCATGGTTTTAATTTGCATTTCCCTCATGGCCCATGATGCTGCCCCACTTTCCACGTGCTCACGGATGTTTCTGAAAGTGGATCAGTCAAGGAAGAAGACATTTTACCTGTGACTGGTCTTTTCTTTTCCATGGAGCAAAAAGTCGAGTTGTCTGGTCAGTACCAACAGTGATGATAAATTCTCCTTCCGGATCCCATATTAGGTCTTGGACACCATCAAAGTGTCCTGAGATAACAATCTCTGGAGTCCACTCTAGCTGCAATGAAAGTGCTCATGACACATCAAAACAATCAACAACCAGCACTCAAAACAAAGTCTGATAATACTGTCAGCCCTCAGGTCTGATATGGGGAACATCACAGCTCCCGAGCAAGGTGAAAAGTAACAGGACCTTTAATCAAGCACATTAGAACTTAAACATTCAAATACGTGCTGTGTCCTTTAACGCAGTAACCTTGGGATTGTCCCCTCCATTCATTGTTTATGAATGTTTCCTTAGAACCCAGACACTACTTAACCTTTCTGTGCCTCAATTAACTCCTGAGGAAAACAGCTGACTAGCTCATAAGATCACTGAGAAATAGATGATTTTATATTCGTACATAGTGGCATATACTAGGTACTATGTGAGTATTTATTTGTCAAACCAAATAATATAGAGTAGCATGTAACCGGAGTCTGTAGATTCTGAGTGTGTGCCTGACAAACTTTATTAAGTAAAAAGAGATGCAAGTGCAGAGCACAGAGATCAAATCAAACCTATTTAGTCCACCTCTTGAGGAAGCCTGCACCAGCAACCATATAAACAACCAGTGAAAACAAAATACATAAACTAAGGAGCTTCTGTCGTGGTTCAGTGGTTAACGAATCCGACTAGGAACCATGAGGTTGCGGGTTCGATCCCTGGCCTCGCTCAGTGGGTTAAGGATCCAGCGTTGCCGTGAGCTGTGGTGTAGGTCCCAGGCACAGCTTGGATCCCGCGTTGCTGTGGCTGTGGCTGTGGCCAGCAGCTACAGCTCCAGTTTGACCCCTAACCTGGGAACCTCCATATGCCGCAGGTGTGCTCCTAGAAAAGACAAAAAAAAAAAAAAAAAACCCATGAAGTGTCACATGCCTGGTCCACCAAGTATCTTTTTGAACTCAAGTGGTGGTAAATTGAACACTGGAGGAAAATTAAATTTGCATAAATGGCTAAAAGGTCATTCAAAGACACATATGATGAATATGATCAATGATTTGGCTAAGCTATATTATCTTCTGGTCAAAATCATAAAACAGGCTGTAACAAAGAACTGCTATTAATTTCCTCTGTGACGTAACAATTGATTCTAAAGTCAGCACTAATGGGAATTTTCAAAAAGTTCTGAGCAAAGTGCAGCACTTTGGGACTAACAATACAGTTCTAAAGGGCAGTGCTGATTTTAGAAATTGCCCCTTGACTGCAACAAATTTCCACTCTCGTATGGGATGCTGACAGTGGAGAGAGCTATGCATGTATGGGAGACAGAGGCAAATGGGAACTCTCTGTATTTTCTGCTTAATTTTTCTGTGAACCTAAAATTTCTCTGAAAAATAAAGTCTATTAAAAAAAAATCACCCTATACTATTAAATTACCCATGACATTTTTCACAGAACTAGAATAATCCAAAATGTATATGGAACCATAAAAGACCCAGAATTGCCAAAGCAATCCTGAAGAAAAAAAAACAAAGTAGGAGGCATAAATAACTCTCCCAAACTTCAGACAATACTACAAAGCTACAGAAATCCAAACAGTGTGGTACTAGCATAAAAACAGACATACAGGTCAATGGAACAAAATAGCATAGAAATAAACTCACACACCTATAGTCAATTAATCTTTGACAAAGGAGGTAAAATATAAAATGGGAAAAAAGTCTCTTCAGTCAGTGGTGCTAGGAAAACTGGACAGCTGATTGTAAATCAATGAATCCAGAGCACACCCTCACACCATGCACAAAAATATGCAAAATGGCTTAAAGACTTAAACATAAGGCACAACACCATAAAACTCCCAGAGGAGAAAGGAGGCAAAACATTCTGACATAAATCATACACGTTTTCTTAGGTTAGTCTCCCAAGGCAATAGAAATAAAAACAAACATGGGGACTTAACCAAAATTACAAGCTTTTGCACAGCAAAGAAAACCATAAAAAAAAAAGACAACCTACAGAATGGGGAAAAATTTTTGTAAATGATGCAACCAACAAGGGCTTAATCTCCAAAATACACAAACAACTCATACAATTCAACAACAAAAAACAAACAACCCAATCGTAAAGTGGACAGAAGATCTAAACAGACATTTCTCCAAAGAAGACATACAGAGTGCCAACAGGCACATGAAAAGATACTCATCCCTAGTTATTAGAGAAACGCAAATCAAAACTGCAACAAGGTACCACCTCACACCAGGCAGAATGGCCATCATTAATAAGTCTACAAAAAACAAATGCTGGAGAGGATGTGGAAAAAAGGGAATCCTCCTACACTGCTGGTAGGAATGAGAATTTGTACAGCCACTATGCTGTATTAGTGTATCCACGATTGGTACAACCACTATGAAAAACAGCATGGGGAGTTCTCATTGTGGCACAGTGGGTTAAAAATTCAATTGCAGCAGCTCTGGTCACTGCAGAGGCACAGGTTTGATTCCTGGCCTAGCACAGTGGGTTAAAGGATACAGAGTTGCCACAACTTGGGCTTGATCCCTGGCCTAGGAATTTCCATATGACAGGGCGGTGGCCATTAGAAAGAAAGAAAGCAAGCAAGCAAGCAAGCAAGCAAGCAAGCATCATCAGAGTTCCTCAGAAAACTAAAAACAGAATTACTGTATGATTCAGCAATCCCACTCCTGGCCATATGTCCAGACAAAACTATAATTCATAGTAACACTATTCACAAGCCAAGACATGGAAACAATCTAATGTCTGTCAACATATGAATAGAGTAAGATGTGGTGCATATATACAATGGAATACTATTCAGCTATAAAAAAGAAAATAATGCCATTTGCAGCAGCGTGGATGCAACTCGAGATTATTATACTAAGTAGGGAAGAGAAAGACATACTATATGATATCACGTATGTAGAATCTAAAATATGGCACAGATGAACCTATCTACAAAACAGACACACAACATACAGAACAGATTTGTGGTTGCCAAGGGAATGGGATGGATGGGAAGTTTGGGGTTAGTAAATGCAAACTATTACACTTAGAATGGATAAGCAGTGAGGTCCCACTGCATAGCGCAGGGAACTATACACAATCTCTTGGGATAGACTATGATGAAAAGAATGTTTATTTATGTGTGTGTGTATATATGTATAACTGAGTCACTCTGCTGTACAGCAGAAATCGGCACGACACTATAAAGCAATTATGCTTTAATAAACAAATAAAATCACTGGAAAAAAATTAAAAAAAAAATTTTTATGGCCATATCTGTGGCATATGGAAGTTCCCAGGCTAGGGGTTGAACTGAAGCTACAGCTGCCGGCCTATGCCACAGCCACAGCAATGCTGGATCAGAGCAGCATATGCAACCTATGCTGCAGATTGCAGTAAAGCCACATCTTCAATCCACTGAGTGAGGCCAAGGATAGAACCTGCATCCTCACAGACACTATATCAGGTTCTTAACTTGCTGAGCCACAAAGGGAACTCCAAATTTTTTTTTAAATCACCTTAAATACTTAGTAAATAACTATTATAAATTTGAAGTCAAATTATAAGCAAAAGTACAGTAAAGTTCTGTCCTCTGGTCTGAGTTCCTCCTTATCCATCCAAGGCCTTTTCCTATAAAGGCCCTCAAAGACCAGCTGAAATATGGCTCAAAATAGCTCTAACAATACAATTAAATTTATCCTAAAAAAAACCTTAAACGTTTCGTAGCTAATGATTCCCTGGCTCATTAAATGGTAGAAACAATTTTAAAGGTCAATTCCAAATGAAAGATACGAGGGAAAGAGTAAATCACTCCATATATTGTGAACTCAAATTCTCCTATGCGACACAACTATTAAAAAGCCAACAAACTAAAGGTTATCCACATCCACCCATCTGTACTTTCTCTAAGTACCGTGCCACCGGGGCTCCGTAAATTTACTTTAAAAAGGGAACCATTAGATACACATTCAAAGTCACATTTTGCTCTGTGTTCTTACTCCTTTATTTCGTTGAAATATATAGTATCCGGTTTGTGCCAGGCCCTGTTTCTCACTAATCAATATTACTTCATTTTAGCATCATAAAAGCTCCATAAGTAGGTGCTATTACTGTCCACATTTTACAGATGAGGAACCTGAGGTGCAGGTTAGGTAACGTCCTCACAAACACAGCTAGTAAGTGTTGGGGTCAGGATCTGGGCTGACTAGCTCCAAGGCCTGGGCTCCCAGACTCTTGTTCCTGCTATGGCATTTCTCCAAACCCAAAGAAGCAGATCAGAAGCAAGTCAGAAAGTAAGAGGGGGAATAATGCCAAGAGGCAGATACATGACTGCAGAAGATTACCTCTCTCTGAGACTTCAGACTAAAAACTATAAGAAAGATCTATAAGAGCCCGCTATATGGAGGACTGTTTAGAATTACATATACCAAGAAACCCCTGAGAGCATCAATATAGTCCATTAAAAATAACAGGTGTGGAGTTCCGATTGTGGCTCAAACCTTACCAGTATCCATGAGGTTGCAGGTTTGATCCCTGGCCTCATTGAGTGGATTAAGGATCCAGCGTTACAGTGAGCTGTGGTGTAGTTTGCAGACATAGACACTGCTCAGATTCTGCATTGCTGTGGCTGTGGTGTAGGCTGGTTGCTACAATTCCGATTCCACTCCTAGCCTGGGAACTTCCATATGCCTCGGGTGTGGCCCTAAAAAAAAAAGAGACAAAAAAATAACAGGTGCTTCTAATACCCTTGTGTCAGTCATTCATTCAATAAGTATCAATGGAAAAAAAAAAAAAAAAGAGTTCCTGTCGTGGCTCAGTGGTTAATGAATCTGACTAGGAACCATGAGGTTGCGGGTTTGATCCCTGGCCTTGCTCAGTGGGTTAGGGATCCGGCGTTGCTGTGAGCTATGGTGTAGGTTGCAGATGCGGCTCAGAATCCACGTTGCTGTGGCTGTGGGGTCGGCTGGCGGCTACAGTTTCTATTAGACCCCTAGCCTGGGAACCTCCATATGCTGTGGGTGCGGCCCTAGAAAACACACACACACAGACACACACACACACAAAATTATCAGTGGAGTACCTACCATCCAATAGTAAAATAGCAAATTATGTTATTTACTTTAAGACGACAAAGAAATTACATATTTTAGGAAAAAGCTCTCATCAAAAAATGTATATTACTTTAAGGGAGAGCTTAAAATTTACACAACTTGGAGTTCCCGTCATGGTGCAGTGGTTAATGAATCCAACTAGGAACCATGAGGTTGCAGGTTTGATCCCTGGCCTCACTCAGTGGGTTAAGGATCCGGCGTTGCCGTGAGCTGTGGTGTAGGTTGCAGACATGGTTCAGATCTGGCATTGCTGTGGCTGTGGCATAGGCAGGCGGCTACAGCTCCGATTTGACCCTTAGCCTGGAAACCTCCACATACCGCAGGTACGGCCCTAAAAAGCAAAAAAAAAAAAAATTTACACAACTTAAGTTTTACTTACATAGAAAATTTACCTATATGCAAATTTCAATATCTCAATAAATGCAGAACTAATGAAAACTATTCTTAGAAAAGTAAGAGTTTCTTATCTAGTATAAACACATAATAATGTCTACAGAAAGAAGTTATATCATTTGAACTTAAATGCCTCTACCATGTTTCTGCAGAGTTATAAATAAAACAGCACTGTTTACCCAGGTTTCATTTAGGATTCACTTTTTTGGGGGGGCCACGCCCTCAGCATGTGGAAGTTCCTGGGGCCACAGACTGAACCCATGCCACAGCAGTGACCTAAGCCACTGCAGTGACAACACCAGGTCCTTAACCTGCTATACCACAAGAGAACTCCCAGATTCACTTTACTTGATCAGCAACGCTTTACTGAAAAACACTTTTCTTACTAGGTTGGTGGCATTCTGTTTCCAAAGGTGCAATGCTCCATGGAAAGCGTGAGCGATGATCATGGAGCCGTCTTCATTGAACTGGCAATCATAAAATCCCAGGGTATTGCCACCTACTTCTCCTACTCGGACCTACTCAACAACAGACAGAAAACAATCCATAACCAACAGTCCATTTCTCACAACGGAAACCACGGATTCCAGATGTTATATTCTCACTTATATTTGCAGATCTAGGAATACAGACTTGGGATCAACTGATTAATAAGCCCAGTTTCAGTTCCTTAAATATTAACATTTTACCTGTTCTAGCCAAACTCCTGACTCTTCATCTGGAGCCCAGAGAATCATGGTTTTATCCATTGAGGCAGACAATAATCTCATTGGCTGGTGTAGAACCCCATCTAAAGAATTAAAAAAAAACAAAACAAAACACTAATGCTTTTAGGTGCTCAACAAGCACAGGTGATCTATGTTTGTAGATTACAGGAAAAACGCAAGGGTACTACAAGAACCTTCACTGCTGCATTGTAAGAGCAAAACACTGGAAGCAACTCAAAAGTCCACCATAAGAAAATCAGATAAACAAACAACTCAAAAGTCCACCATAAGAAGACCAGAGAAACAAATTGTGGTAATACTTAGACAGTGGAATATTATCCTGCAATAGAAGTTAATAAATTAGAGTTACGTGAATCCAAAACATGTTAAGCTCAAAAGGCAGGCTGTGAGAGGACAAACGCACACTGATATCAAGTTTTAATAGCTACAAAACTATATTGCTTATGGCTACATAAATGTATAGCAAAAATATAAAACTACGCATGGGCATGATATGCACTGATTTCAGCCTCAGGGAAATGATGGAGGGACAAGGGTTCAGGAAAGAATACACACGGATCCTCAATATCTGTAAAATCGAATTTATCTTTTTTCAAACTACAGTAAATAAGGCATAACATAATAAAAGCAGGATGGCGTTACCAGAACATTCGTTATTGCTATTCTCTACTCTTGTCCTGGGGACACGGCTGGGGAAGAGTATGAGGCTGCTGCCATGCTCAGCTCTAAACCCCAGTACCAGCTTAACACGCACACAATCATTACTCCATAAATAGAGCAGAAGGGCAAAAGAAAAGTCTTTACTTTTTCGTAAATGATGTATCTTGGTGTTACCAATTTTGTATCCCAAGGGTAAAGCTTCCAGTGAAGTTGGTTTGAAAGTTAATTTCTCTTAAATCATATAAGGATGAGGTAAAAACTTTAAAGAAAAAAGTTAAAAGCGGTATGGCAGTTTTGGCATCATGACAGGAATTATACGTTTCCCTCTTCTTAGAACGACCATTTTCAATGGAGTAGCGTGTCCAGCAGAACAGGGCTGCAGTGTTACACTTTGACAACCTGAAAAGACCTTATATTTGAGATTTCTAATTACATTAAAAAAATAACCTCTACCTCATTTGGTCAGCTTAAAATTCTGTGAGATTTAACTGAAATAAGGGTATGCTTTTCTTCCTACCTTTGTAAAATGGAGGCTGCCAATGAATTGCATTTACCCAGTTTTCGTGACCAGCCAGCACAGTCTCCAGAGTAACTGCAAAGGCTATTTTAATGCCTGCAAAAAAAAAAAAAAAAAGATTCTTTCCTCAAAGCTCTTCTAAAAAGAACATTTTGTTTTCTTTGCCTTTTTTTGCTGGGGAGGGGAGGGCATGCCTGAGGCATGTAAAAGTTCCTGGGCTAGGAACTGAACCTGCACCATAGCAGTGACCCAAGCCACAGCAATGACAATGCTGGATCCTTAAGCAACTGAGCTATCAAGGAACTCCCTAGAAAGAACATTTTCATAACCAACTCAGCTGTATAATTTCATACCCCCTACTCCCCAAAAGAAATTAGAACAGAATATAATTTAGAGTCAACAAAAGGTATGCATTCCAAATTTCATTAACTTCATCCATTGTTCAAAATTACAGGAGAAAAAAGTTCTAAAGCTAGATAAATTTTTCTATATATTCCCTAGCCAGTCATAATAAAAACTATGGAATATGTCCTACTTTTAAATCTTCAGGGGCAGCTACTCTTATACTGCAAATGAAAAACAAAAAAGGACATGTCAGCCTCCTTGCTATCTCAATATGCTAGTTATAATATTTCTTGGTTCTCACTTTAAATCTGTTACCAAATCTCAACTCTAATGGACTTTATAATCAAGAGAGGTAATAACAAAGAAGAATATTCCTGGGGCTATAAAATGACTAACTTTATAATTTAAATACATTTCCAAGAATATCCAAATGCAACATTCCAGAGTTCCCTTGTGGCACAGTGGGTTAAGGATCCAGCATTTGCTGCTGTGGAGCGAGCTTAATCCCTGGCCCGAGAACTTCTGCATGCTGCAGGCATGGCCAAAAACCAAACAAATAAAACATTCAACAAATAAAACATTCTACCACAGATGGGTATGTTCTGATGCCAGAAAGTAAGAAAATCAGAAATACATATACTACTTAAACATAGGGATTTAGCTGTCTCTTACAGATACCCTCTAACAAAAGTACAGATAATTCGCATTATTCCTTTAGATCTTCCTATGCTAAAACTGCAAACTAGGTAATATTTTGGAAAACAATTTATTGAGAAAATAAACATTACTTTCAGCAATTTTTAAAAATCTCACTAACACAGTTTAGAAAAAATTAAGTTTTATACATGAAAAACGACTCACTGTCACATAAAAATAAAAAAGGAAAAGTGCATAGAGTCAGTTTCAGGCAGGGATCTGAAAACCTAACTTTGGAAAACGTAACCTTCACACATACGTGTGTAGTGAAACATAAAGAAATCAGCTAGGAAACACAAGAACTGTTACATCAAATATTTCCATCATTACTCACTTTCATTTTCTATAGCAAAGGTATTTTCTTTTAGTCTTATATTATCATCTTCCTGAGTTTCAAAAGATTTTATATACAGCTTCCATATTCGTATCAGGCAATCTTGTGAACAGGTTGCTAGGAAAAGATCTCTACCTAATTAAAAAAAAATGTATTATTTTTAAAACATTAGATCCTTACATTTAAGTTTCTTTTCTAAAGAATATATACATATATGTATAACTGAGTCATTCTGCTGTACACGAGAAATTAACACAACATTGTAAGTCAACTATACTTTAATAAAATGTTTTAAAAAGTTTCTTTTCTACAATATACACATTTCTAGCTTTCCTGAAAAAAATTAGACTTTGCTTCTTTATCCTTTATTCATTTGACCTATATTCATTTTCAATAACATTGACAAATATATACACAGTGCTAATAAATGGTTATAATAGGTGGTATTCACATACAATCTAATTTCTACAAAGAACTTCTCAAGAACGTCTGCATAGGTAACAATTAGCTAGCGTCCTCTTATAAACGTCAACCTGTTTCATCCTCTAGCACCCCAAATTAATAGTTAATAAAAGGGATAGGTATCTTCTTTTCCAATTGGGACAATAGAAAAATGTTACCTGCAAAGAAAACTTTAAATTAAAACAAAAGGCTGCTTTCTTGGAAGTTACACGTACTTACTTGTCCCCATTATTTGTACTTTAGCAAAATTTCATACTGACCAAATGCTGCCCATTCCACGCCTCTTATCCAATCCTCATGTCCAGAGAGAAAAAGTACATTCTGAAACTAGTAAGACAACAAAAATCAGAGGACTTGATATAGAATTTGATATTTTCGGTGTATCAATGACTTCATTTGGTCTCAGCCAGTCCTAATGTATTTTTTTTTTAACTCTGAATAGTAAAAACCTGATTACTGATTAGACAGAGCTCTCATGTGGGAATGAAAAAAATCTCATAATTATCCAAACTATTTATCCGAGCAGTGCTAAGTAGATAATCTGGAGACTTCAAATACACTAAATATTTCACAAGGTAAAATGATATATGCCATGGATACAATACAGAAAAAAGCTGAGAGGTTGAACAATCACAATCACTTTAAACTTTCTTATAAAATGCAAAGAAACAAGTACTCCTATTATTAATTAAATGAATCTAGAGTTAACCAACCCTCTTTCTAAGACTTTCCTCTAATTTAACCACTCAAAGTACAGGTTAAGCTCGAAAGGACAAATAACCACTACTGGGAAGTATTTCACCGTGCATATGCTAGACTTCATTTAAAATTTTTAAAAGTATCTTTTCTCTCCTTCCCCACCAAATGCCCTGTTTCTCCCAACAACTCTGGACCTGGGGCCAAAGCAGTACCTACCTGGTATTCAAAGAGTGAAAAACCATTTAATAGGACTGTCAAAAAAGATTCTCCCTATTGGATTATTTTAGTTTAGATAAGAATATCCCTCAGATTCTATAAACTGGAAATATAATCTGTATTAAGATATGTAATTAAGCAGAATGTAATTCTAGCCTCTTAATAAACAGCATTAATTACCTGATCATTTTGTTGAACAAATAAGTGGATTTTGCAGTCATCATCACCACATGCTAATATTGGTACTGGAGAGGAAAAAAGAGGTTCACTAAAAGTATTCCACTGTATGTTATGTCTAGCACTGATGCTGAATCCCAAGCTCTAGGTAAAGAATCCTGACTTCTACTTCCCATACCACGGAACAAATAAATTGAAATTGCTCAATAAATGTCCTGAGGAATAAAATGAATACTCTAAAATGTTCCATTAAATGCCTACTTGGGAAAAATGACTAATTCACCGAAAATCCTCTCCTCTATTCTGTCATTTACTGTGGAAGGAGCAGTAAAGACAGAGGCTCAAGAGCAAGCTGGGAGCATTTAAGCATGTCAGTCAGAAGATTAATAGGAAGAGTTGTAGCCTAAGTGAATAATAAAATTTCCGGGAGAGCTCCTATGAGCCCAGTGCCATGGCTCCTGCACAAAAATTTAAAGGTATGTTTGTTATTTTGAGGACATTACATTTCCAGTATTCAAGAGTAAAACAAAATCCCTGAAGTGATTAAAGAACAAAATAAAAGAGCATATAATGAACGATGTGGTTAAAAAGCAATGAAACTCATTTTTTTTAAACCAACTTAAAAAAAGCCAAAAACTCTGGTACTTGGCCTCAATCTAGATGCAAAGAAATTAAATGTGTGTGGTTTTTCCTTCTGGGGAACCCCTCGAACAAAGTGGAAGCATCAGGTGAGACCTTGGAGTCACAGCTCCTACTGCAGAATCCAAGCAAAAGAGCCTGGAGGCTTCCAGGTCCAGCCTTGCCCCACCAGGTCTATCGTCCAGATAACTGAGAGGTACAAGATTTACAGTAGCCATCATCTTTGCGGAGGATGATCAAAGATAGGTACAGATGGGGAGTGCCCACTGTGGCACAGTGGGTTAAGGATCTGGCCTTGTCTCTGGCAGTGCAGGTTTGATCCCAAGCCGGGTGTATCATGTTAAGGATTTGGTGTTGGCTCAGTTGTGACATAGGTCACAGTTACAGCTCCAATTCGATCCCTGGCCCGGGAACTTCCATATGCTGCAGGTTCGCCGCCCCCCACCCCCCAAAAAAAAAGGTCCAGATAGGTTTCATAGCAAAAGGGAAATGTTTTCTGTTTAGAGATTTTAAGTGGTCTGCAGCAAACTGTCACTATGCAGGAAGCGTAGGGGCCGTCACCTTGATGGAAATGCTCACCTGGCCCATCTTCAGCACTTTTCCAACTCATCCCAGACTCTTACCTTAACAGAGTTAGGTCTTCCCCAAATTACATCTAGATATATGGACAATATACTTGATAAACAGCAGTATCAATCTCAAGTACATATCAAATCACTTAAAATTCTAACAGCTATTAAAGTTCCTAATAGCCCCCCTTAACCTTAAGTTCTATACATAGATCACTTGAATATTGAGAACAATAGAACGTTATTTGTGTCTCAATGTACTCCCTAAAAATATAACAGACACAAAACTGAGATTTAATATGTTTCTTCTAGGTTCTGGTTGTATGGAGATAGAAAAACATGTTCTTTTTACATACACTTAGCAGGATACTCACCATCGGTATCAGGCAAAAAAGATAAGGAGAGAGCCAGAGCAAATCCATTTCCAAAGTTCAAGGTCTGAAGGCATGTCACTAAGAAATAATAAAACATACCACGAACACTTAAGTCTGAGCTTATCCACCTAGAAAGGTTGGGTGGCATCATCAGAGTCCTGGATGACAACAGGGAGACGAGAGAAGTCAACCCTGAGTCCCCAGTGACAATGGGAATTTAAACGGCCAAATTTTAACAAGGTTACAGAGAACAGAAAGACTTATATAAAAAGACTTTGCAGGAATTTATGTTATTGAACCTTGTGGTAAGAAGGAATTATGGAAAAGGACAAAAGCAAACATGTAGATTAGAATTCTAACGTTTTTAAAACTGCTTGAAAGACTGAAAAAAATTGTATGTATGCTCTTCT
The DNA here is from genome assembly GCA_004024745.2 of Catagonus wagneri. NCBI lineage: Eukaryota > Metazoa > Chordata > Mammalia > Artiodactyla > Tayassuidae > Catagonus > Catagonus wagneri. The sequence continues at coordinate 8,762,150 of PVHT021183607.1, forward strand.
AAGTTTCTGTGCTTTTGATAAGTACTATTTCATTTGTCTGGATCATAAAGTCTATAAACCTACCTTCAAAACCCTGTTTAGACCAGACTCGAACAGTAGAATCAGAAGCTGCGGACACTATCAGCGTACGGAATGCAATATCCGACGCCCTCCTCTGGTAAACAGCATGCACTGCATACACAGGTCCTTCATGACCTGGGAGGTGGACTGCTTTTAAAAGCTGAATCACAAAGAATAACAAAAGCATTATGATTTAAAAAAAAAAAAAGGAATTAGTAGTTCCAGCTTCATTTACCTAGAATCAGAAGATTAAAAGTCACGATAAAGGCTGGACCCAGAAATAAGTCCTCTCAGCTGAGAAGAATGTAAACCTGTGAGCAGTCTGCCTGATCATATTAACGATACCCAAAATGTGCACACGCTTGGACACAGCAATCTCACATCTGAGAATCTACTCTAAGACAGCACCAGTGTAACAAATAATAAAAGACAAATGAAGAAGGATATGCATCACACATTCTTTAGAAAAGCTGTCATCAACCCAAAAGTAGTGACAGGATACTGATTACTTGAAGACAGGGAGTTCCCGTTGTGGCACAGTGGGAAAGGACCTGACTAGCATCCATAAGGATGCAGGTTCGATCCCTGGCCTCACTCAGTGGGTCGGGGATCCGGCGTTGCCGCGAGCTGTGGTGTAGCTTGTAGACGAGGCTCAGATCCCACACTGCTGTGGCTATGGTGTAGGCCGGTAGCTGAAGCTCTGATTCAACCCCTAGCCTGGGAACCTCCACGTGCTGTGGGTGTGGCCCTAGAAAAGAAAAAAAAGAAAAGAACTGCAGACATATATTCTAAGCCAACAAAAAGGAAAATGTGCACAAATGCATGCTTATTACCATGAAAGACATTCATGACATTGACATTTTTGAAGAATGGAGGCCAGGTTTGTGGACGGTTCCTCCCCTGGAATTAGTCTGGTATTTCCTCATGAACAGATTCAGGGTATACATTTTGACATCATCACTACATAAGTACATCGCATCAAGGGGTACACAATGTCAGTTAGTCCCATTTTTAGTGAAATTAATCCTGATGTCTTGGTAAAGATAGTGGTTACCATGTTTTTGCACTGTGAATTTTTTTTTTTGGTAGTACTATGTGAGATTATACTTTGGGACTGAGTAGATATTCTATTTTCCATCAAACTTTTTTTACCATGTATTTTTAGCATCCACTTGTAATACTTGCCTGTACCAAGCAGAGCTACAAAATGGAAAGATGGCAAAGAGAAGTGGAAAATCCTGTTTATCGAGAATTCCTGCTTTTCATGCAAGATTATTCCCTGTGGCATCATTTCTGCTACTTTGGATCTAGTATCTATGAGGACACAGGTTCTATCCCTGTCTGCAAGTAATCAGTATCCTGTTACTACTTTTAGGTTGATTACAGCTTTTCTAAAGAACGTGTGATGCATATCCTTCTTCAGCTGAGAGGACTTATTCTGAGTCTCACCATCAGAGAATCTTAAAAGCTCAAACAAAACAAATCTCTCAAGTTCACTGACCTTTTAAAAAACAATGCCCACTGTTCAAATCTCTCATTATACCAGGTTAGAATTATTTCCTTTTATCAGAAGTCCAGATGTAGTGAGCACCTGTGTACATGGAAATGTATACTGGAAGGAAACTTTAAGCCTCTAAAGTTTCATTGTGTGACCCCTTTCCCAAATCCGCTTATTCTCTTCATCCCTCTTTTACGCCATTCACCCTCCTCCACACTATCCGGGCTCATTCTCCCTTCTGGTCCGTCTCTAAGTTCATGGTCTGCTACCAGATACTTAGCCTGCAATCCTCTCTACTGACAGAAGCTTGGGCAGCAATGAGGAAAGAGGCTTGCAAGTCTCAGCTCAAAGGCTCAGAAATGAGGGCTCAAATGGCTATTTCTGGATTCCTCTGCCAAAGTAGTCCAAACAGGTGGTTTGCTATACTCCCCTCTGGGGCTTTCATTGAAGTCTAGGTGACTCCACAATCCCCACCTCCACACCTGTCCCCTCTCTCTGGGGACAAATCTGGGTGTCTGGCCAGCAATACAAATAACTTGTTTACACTGAATTTCACATCTTTGCTCCTACTTGGCTATTTTGCTTTGTAGAAGCATCTCTCTTCCTGGGCCTTGAGACAGAATCCCACTGCTTTTGATTTGTCACTCCTTTCAGCCACCAGCTCCCCACTGCTTTGACAACTATCAATGTCAAAATCACATTTCCTTCAAAAAATACATCCCATAGCTCTTCCTTCATATATTTTTCCTATCCTAATTTAGCACACTCCTACCAGATTCATCTCCTTTTGAAATTCATACTCTGCTGCTTAGAAATCCTCAATGACATCCGAACACCTATGAATAAAGAACAAACTCCTGAAGCGTGTACTCAAATTTTCACAAGATCTTCTACTCTACTTCTCTAGTATTACTCCCCATAATGTATTATCTAGAAATATTTCCAAAACTGAGTTCCTCAAGGTTACGAGGGATGTTAAGAGATTTAAGAGACGTGCCGGGGGGGGGGGGATCAAATTTGAAGCTTTGGGAGTAGTATTTAAACAAATATAAACAGGTGTGTCCTATCAGAACTTTTCCCAACCTTCACTATGCTTGGGTGCATTGTGATGCTCTAAGAGAAGTATATGATATGCAGTATTTTCCAAACTTGATTGGCCACAGATTCCTCTTCATACAGAATGGAGAGATGAAGTTTCTCTGAACAAGCTCTGGAAAGCCCTGCCCAAAAGACATCTTAGGCTTTGGTTAAAACTGAGTACTCCTGAGCAAGTGATCTGCTCTTACCTGAGCAGTCAGGCCTTTTTCCTACTTGGCATCCTCACCCCTTTCATGCTTCCTAAGGAAATCATCTTACACTCTCAGACCCAAGTCAAAGGCCACCTCTTAAACCTCTACTGAATGTTCACAGCAGCATCATCGTGGTACGGCACGCGAAAGAAGCCACCCACACAGAGCCACCTTTACACTTTGGTTATTCAAGGGCATTTTGCCTTCAAAACTATCCGATTCACGAATAGGATTCTGCCTCACCTGCATCTTCCGCACAGCAGGTGTTCAAATATCTGATGCACTAAGGTTACATTTTTAATCTATGCTTACAACTAAGAAACAACCTAAATGTCCATCAGGAGAGGTCCATCAACACCCAGTATTGCGTACTATAACATCACTTGAAATTACGTAAATCTATATCCACATGGCCACAGTTGGCCTTTGCACACAGCAGTTTTAATTTTTGCTACCAATGAAAACAGAACCCATGTTAAGAGCAATTTGAAAATTACTCCAAATGATAAAAAAAAAAATCACAGAAATGACTGACAGCATATGAATATGGAAACAGATATTAAAGGGAACGTTATGGGGCCTGCGAGGTACATAAAATACAGGGTCTGTATTACTGATGAGCAAGAATGAGGAAACTTCATAAAGGAAGAACACAGCAGAGAGGAGGGGGAAAAACTAAAAATAAAAGTAGATATATCATTTCTTATAACCATAAACATATCTACATACCTGATTATTCTCTATTTCCCAGTGAATCACTTGATTATCAGATCCTCCAGAAACTAATTCAGTAGAAGGAGCTGAAAAAAATTACCTCAGTAAACATTTTTTTACCCAGCTACTTTGAAAAGTTTCAAAGCTATAGAAAAAAGAAAACTCATATACTCTTACCTAGAATCCTAGAATCACCGTTAAGATTTTTCCATATTTGCTTAATTTCTTTTTTTTTTGGTTTTTGCCTTTTTTTGGGGGTCACACCTGTGGCACATAGAGGTTCCCAGGCCAGGGGTCCAAACAGAGCCATAGCCGGCAGCCTATGCCACAGCCACAGCAATGCCAGATCCAAGCCATGTCTGAAACCTACACCACAGCTCACAATTTGTTTCTGCTGAGCCACAACAGGAACTCCACTTTTATTTTTGACAAACCATTTGAGATTAAGTTGGAGACACAATGACTCCTGATACTCAAATATTTTATTGTACTTTTCCCAATAATTGGAACATTGTCTTATATTACTACCATATAATTATTGCATTCAAGAATCTTAACACTGATACAGTATTGTTATGTAACACATAATTCTTATCAAAATTTCCCAAAATTATCTCATTAACATCTTTTATAACTTTTCTTTTCTTTTTTCTTTTTTTGTCTTTAGTCGTTTTATGGCCGCACCCGTGGCATGTGGAGGTTCCCAAGCTAGGGGTTGAACTGGAGTTGTAGCCACCGGCCACAGCCACAGCCACAGCTACGCGAGATCCAAGCCACATCCGCAACCCACACCACAGCTCACAGCAATGCCGGATCCTTAACCCCCTGAGCGAGGCCAGGGATCAAACCCACAACTTCATGGTTCCTAGTCAGATTCGTTTCCGCTGCGCCACGACAAGAACTCCCAACTTTTCCTTTTTAAGTCAGAGTCTACAGATCGCACATTGCAAATATGATTGTCACATTTTTTTATTCTCCTTTATTCTTAAATAGTTTCCCAGTCCTCCCCTTTTTCTGTGATAGTGAAAGTCCAGGCCAGTTGTTTTGCAGCATGTCCAACAATCTAGACTTCTCTGGTTGTTTCCTTATAATAAGATTTAGGCTAGGGAATTCCCGTTGTAGCTCAGCAGTTAATGATCCCAACTAGCATCCATGAGGATGCGGGTTCAATCCCTGGCCTTGCTCAGTGGGTTAAAGATCTGCCACTGCCATGAGCTATGGTGTAGGTTCCAGACACAGCTTGGATCCTGCGTTGCTGTGGCTGTGGGGCAGACCCTTGGCTTCAGCTCCGACTGGACCCCTAACCTGGGAACCTCCATAGGTAGTGCACGTGGCCCTAAAAAGAAAACAAAAAAGGATTTAGGCTAAATACTTTGGCAGCAATAACACATGTGAGATATTACAGCCAGCTGCTGCTATCAAGTATATGACATATTTCTAAGATCAGACATATTTCAAAATAGCTCTTTACATTTATAATTTCTTGCTGACAACAAAAGAAAAAGAGCTAAGAACCAAAAAAGAGGGAAATAATCTAACATAATTTTGGTTTGGATTTTCCATTCATTTTCTCTGGCTTATGTCTAGTTAGGCAAAGCAGCTGGGAGGCTGTCTAAAGAACACTCGTTTTGCACTCAGAAGTCCCAGGTTCATGTCCTAACCCTGCTGCTAGCCAGTTGTGATCTTGAGCTTTAATTTCTTCATGTATCACAGCAATTAAGCCATTTACCCGACTACATGACTTTAATAATTACTAAGAGACACATGAAAGTAATGTGTTAAAAATAAGATATTTTAGGAGCTCCTGCTGTGGTGCAATGGGATCAGCAACATCTTGGGAGAGCCTGAACAAGGGTTCAATCCCCAGCCCAAGTATGGTGGGTTAAGGATCCAGCATTTCGCAGCTTCAGCTTAGTTCTCCACTGTGGTTCAGATATGATCCCTGGCCCAGGGGCTCCATATGCTACAGGGTGGCCTCCCAAAAAAGAGATATTTTAAAACTATAAAACGGTATCATTAGAATTTTGTCATTAATATGTGGGTTAGAAAAAACTGCTGATTTACCTAGCAGTAGAGCCCAATTCTGAGAAAATCAATCATAGTAACTATCAATCACAGTAATACATAGGCAATTAATTTTATGTAACCTCACTTTTAAAAGAAAGATAACATACACAAGCCCAAATTAATACTTTATAAGGAATCCCTATACTGAGATTCAAGTAGTCTTTGAAGTCATTTGGTGGCAATTAACATAATTACAATTGTCTTTTAATATCTGCACTAGCCACTCTTTCTACTATTTAATGGTTTTTATTGACCTAATGTGACTAATCCCGCATTACCAATTGAAACAAGTAGATTGTTAAACTTTTTTTATGTCACATAAAATTACAGCCAAGTCTCACTAATTCAGGAAATTCTGCATTTGTGGCTAGCTCAGAATGCTCTCAATAAATGTTTGTGGAATAAAAAACAAAATTAATAGAGTCCATAATAATACTGTAGTAGGTATATTTAAGACATGAGAAAATTCCATAGGATTTTAGAAGCCCATCTAAAAGCAAAGTTATTTAAAAATTCTGGAGCCAGGGAAATTTAGAGAGGGAAGAGATCTAGAGATAATCTTGTCTAGCAACGCCCAGATTTTCTTATATCAGGACTCCTTCATGCTCTTAAAATTTTTTGAAGACCCCAAAGACCTTTTGTTTACGTATGTACCAATATTAACCACATTAGAAATTAAAACAGAAATTGGAAAAATACTTGTTTATTAGTTTACTTAAAAATAACAACGAGCCTTGGAGTTCCCGTCATGGTGCAGCGGTTAACGAATCTGACTAGGAACCATGAGGTTGCGGGTTCGATCCCTGGCCTTGCTCAGTGGGTTAACGATCTGGCGTTGCCGTCAGCTGTGGTGCAGGTCGCAGACGTGGCTCGGATCTGGCATTGCTGTGGCTACGGTGTAGGCCAGCAGCTGTAGCTCCGATTCAACCCATAGTCTGGGAACCTCCATATGCCATGGGTGTGGCCCTAAAAACAGGCAAAAAAGAAAACCAACCAAACAAAAACAAACAAAATTAACAATGAGCTCCATTACATATTAACATGAATCCCATTTTTTCTGGGGGGAACCCTATATTTTCCAAAATAAAAACTAATAATAAGGCAGTTTAATATTTCAGCAACTCTCTTTAAGCTCTGGTTTTATTAGAATACAGCTGGATTTTCATATCTGCTTCTGTACTTAATCTGTTGCAATATTACACATCATATAGTGCTGCAAAATGGCACCACACACTTGTGAAAGAATGAGAATGAAAACTAGGAATAACTTCTTAGTATTATTCTGAAAATAATGTTGACCTTACAGGTGTCATGAGTCACCCAGAGTCATTTGATTCAGTTCAAGCCTTTGCTTTTCATATGTTACTAAGATGCGAACTGGGGTCAAAGAGAGAAGCGATGCCCTGCCTTAAAAAAAAACAAAAAACAAAAAAAAAACAATAGCTTGTCTATAGCAGAAACAGATCTACGAGCTGAATCTTCTGAATCCCAGGCTGGGCCCCAACCTAGGCCCTGTTTCAGTCTTTGCATCAAAAGCTATGGGCAATCAATGGTAGGTGTCTTGCCTCAGTAAGGGGTCTACCCTCTTCCTAAGCACTGCTGTATTATATCCATGCTTCAAGTGCTATAAAATAAATGTACAGGTCGGATATTTCACTGGGCATACTATTTTTCTTCTATTTTTCAACTGCATAATATCAGAGAAGCTAATGCTAAATTAACAGAAGTCAGAGTAATACTTACATCCATTCAGTTTACAAATCCAGTGTATGCAATTGACTCGAGCAGTGTGACCATTCAGGTTGGTAATAACAACCCTTTTCTTCAGAGAAGAAAACATCAGTTAGTAAGTGAGAATCTACCCTACAGGGAAATTAATAAATTAACAAAAATCAGATTTTTTTTTTCTTTGTAGGGCCGTACCAGTGGCATATGGAGAGTCCCAGGCAAGAGGTCCAATTGGAGCTACAGCTCCTGGCCTACACCACAGCCACAGCAACATCAGATCCAAACTGCGTCTGTGACCTATACCACAGCTCATGGCAACACCAGATCCTTAACCCACTGAGCGAGGCCAGGGATCAAACCTGCAACCTCACGGTTCCTACTTGGATTCGTTTCTGCTGTGCCGTGGGAACTCCAGATTTCAGTGTTTTTAATGCTAATAAAAAGTTCAGAATTACTTCAAAGAGAATCACCTTCCTTAATTCATAAACTTTTAATCATGGTTTAAATCATCCATTCACTTTTTAATTCATCGCTGCCCATTTCCCCACCCACATTCACTCATCGCTGCTCTCTGCTTGTCTAGAAAGCCTGTCTTGAAACCCTGGACTAGACAGTGACTTCTGTTCCCACAGGCCTCAGGGCCTACTTCTACCCTACTTTCACCAATTTGAGAATTTGATTGACAAAAACCCCTTCAGCAGAAGAATTCATGATCAATGAATACAAATTCATGGCTCACTTTGCATGTCAAAGCTGATCTGGTGTCATCAGGCCACAAGTACTAAGGTCCTCAGATATCAAATCCCTTCAAGGCTGTACAGACCTTGGGGTGGCTGCTTCTACCAATATCACTCCACATGTGGGCTTTTTCTTTACTTCCCCCACTGCTGAAGACTCTATCTATGGCTACTGATCCCTCCACTTTTTAGCCCCTTTTTCACTGTTGACCTCCTAGAGCATTGGCTTTACACCTGCTCTGTCAATCAGAATTCTCATGGCTGAGAAAAAAGTATACAGTGGTAAATGTGCATAAACTAATATATTTCGCATCTGGGTTACCTGAGGTTGGGAAACAATTTAAAGTATTTCATTGGAGTTCCCATCATGGTGCTGTGGAAATGAATCAAACTAGGAACTGTGAGGATGCGATTCAATCCCAGGCCTCAGTGGGTTAAGGATCTGGCATTGGCCGTGAGCTGTGGTGTAGGTTGCAGACGCGGCTCGGATCCCGCGTTGCTGTGGCTGTGGCGAAGGCCGGCGGCTACAGCTCCTGTTAGACCCCTAGCCTGGGAACCTCCATATGCCATGGGTCAGGCCCTAAAAAGACAAAAGACAAAATAATAATAATAAACAAATAGATAAATAAATAAATAAGAAATAATAAAGTATTTCATTATCTCTCCCACTAGAATGAGAATCTTCTTTCTTTCTTTCTTCCTTTCTTTCTTTTTTTTTGTCTTTTTGCCTTATCTAGGGCCGCTCCCACAGCACATGAAGCATCCCAGGCTAGGGGTCTAACAGAAGCTGCAGCTGCTGGCCTTCGCCACAGCCACAGCAACGCGGGATCTGAGCCGCGTCTGCAACCTACACCACAGCTCACGGCAACGCCGGATCCTTAACCCACTGAGCAAGGCCAGGGATGGAACCCGCAACCTCATGGTTCCTAGTCGGATTCATTAGCCACTGAGCCATGACGGGAATTCCTAGAATGAGAATTCTTAATGGGGAGGAGTGAGCACCCAACATCTTTGTGTCATCACCACTCAGTATAAGGCTAGCCCATAAAGGGTCCTCAAAAGTTTGCTGAATGAACATCATTTCTAAAATTTTACTTTAGCATCTGACACACCTTTATTCTTATAATTAAATATTAATTAAACAAATATTTAACAACTGAAGTACTTTTTAGGTTCCATACACTTCTTTTTTTATGTTATCCCCTAACATGGCCACTAGGTTATAATTAAAAATAAAAATGTGATAGAAGGCATGGGCACAAATCCATTAAGCAGCTGCACAAAGATAGGCTTCTACAGCCTTGGCTGATGGGCACTGTAAAGTTTACCCTGGTTTTATGTGTTTTATCTTGCCAGTTAAGAGTGCATGGTAAAAATTAAACAAAAACTGCGAGGAGGCGAGCAAGCTCAAGAACACTGAATACACCTATTTCATTTATATGTTCAAATCTTCAACAAATATGAAGGTGATGGAATTCTTTTTAATTGATTTGCAATGTTTCCAGTGTACAACAAAGTGATTCAGTTATATACATATTCTTTTCCAGATTCTTTTTCCTTTATAGGTTATTACAAGACACTGAATATAGTTCCCTATGCTACACAGTATGTCCTTGTTGTTCATCTGTTTTATGTGTGTCTACCTGTTAATTACTAATCCCTAATTTATCCCTCCTTCCTCTTTTACCTTTTGATAACCGTAAGTTTGTCTTCTATGTCTGAGTCTGTTTCTGTTTTGTAAATAAGTTCCTTTGTATCATTTTTTTTAGATTCCACATATAAATATCATACAATATTTGTCTTTCCTCTGATTTACTTTACTTAATATGATAATCTCTAGGTCCATCCACATTGTTGCAAATGGCATCATTTCATTCCCCTTTATGGTTGAGTAATAATCCAGTGTGTGTGTGTGTTTATGTGTGCGTGTGTATGTAAAACACACCTTCGTCTTGGCTATTGTAAAGTGTGCTGCTATGAACACTGGTGTGCACGTATTTTTTCTAACTAGAGTTTTCATGTTTTCTAGATAATATGCCCAGGAGTGAGATTGTTGGATAATACGGTAACTCTATTTTTAGGTTTTTAAGGAACCTCCATACTATTCTCCATAGTGGCTGCATCAATTTATATTCTCACCAACAGTATAGGAGGGTTCCCCTTTCTCCATATTCTCTCCAGCATTTTTTTTCTGCGGCATATGGAAGTTGAATCAGAATTGCAGCTGTCAGCCTATGCCACAGCCACGGTAATGCCGGATCCTTAACCCACGGAGCGAGGCCATGGATCAGACCTGCATGCTCAAGGACACATATCCAGTTCTTAACCTGCTGAGCCACAATAGGAACTCATCTCCAGTATTTATTATTTGTAGAATTTTTGATGATGCGTATTCTGACTGGTGTGAGGTGATACTTCATTGTAATTTTGCTTTGCATTTCTCTAATAATTAGCAGTATTGAGCATCTTTTCATGTGACTGTTAGCTATCTGTATGCCTATCTAGAATGATGGAATCTTTAACCAAAATAATAAAGCAGTACAATAAGAAATATATAGAGCTATCACCTGCACTGTTTTAATTTCCAGCACTTCACTTTTTATCCCGAGGCTCCTTTGGAGAAACAATTCTAACTGCATCATCCAAAACTACCCAGTGGGAATGGAGTCATAACAAACTCTGGGAAGAATGCAGAAAACAGTCACTTGAGCAGTTTGATAGGGAAAAGGGGAAGAAAATAATCGACTGGGTGCCTTCAGAGGATGAACTCCTGCCTTACACGTAACTAGCGCTTAAGATACCCATTCCCTGTGACCTTAACCGAATGCACTTTAAAAACTAAAATGTAAACAACACTTCTTTGAAATTCAAGACAAGAAAAGTTTGTAAAATAACACTGACGGAAATATACAAATGAGATAGCATCTGTGTGATGGTTTTAATCCACATCTAAACTACAAATGTTTTAAAACCCAAGCTGATTCTCTGAAAGTGCTATAGTTCCCCCAGAAGTCTTCAGAAAAGGCTGTCATCATTTGAGACCCTACCTGGGGATAACAGGCCCCTGGTGGGACATGGTGACCCCAGGTTTGCGCAGCGCTCAAGACAGCAAAGGACGAGTGTGGCGCGTCAGAGCGAGACTCCTTGCTTAGACACCCTCCTCGAAGCAGATCGGACTGCACACCCCGTCTGTAGGTTCTGGGACAGGGTCCACCCTGAGACCATACAACAGATTCGGCCCCAGAAACACACGGGGGTCTGGCATGTGGCCACTTCTCTTACCTGAGGGTCATAGAGCACGACGGAACAGGACGTGCCGAAGGCAAGAAGTCCTCCGGGCCCGGAGCTCCAGCTCAGGGCTCCCCGCACCCGATTCGGGCAGCAGAACACGTGAGCGGTCTCCAGTACGGGTGCCACCATGTTGCTGGCTGGTCAGCGTCCGAAACCTGAGGGCGCACTTCCGCCCTCAGAGCGGAACTGCTCTCCAGCCGCCCCTCCCCCTGGCGTTATCCGCACCGCGTTTCCGAGGCGGCAGGGGGCGGGGCATAGGCGGCCGGGGGCGGGGCATAGGCGGGCCCGCCCCCTCCCGTCCCCCTCCCTGGCCCGAGTGGTCCTTAGTGCCTATCCATCTCTACCAGCGCTCGTCTCCTGGATCTTGGCTCAGAGCACAGGCACGGCCTCCTTCCCAGCAGCGAAGACCTGACCGGAACAACTCAAGACCCTCCAGAAAGACCTAGGGCTCGTGTGCCGGAAAAGCAGCAGGAACGTCTCGCTGCCCCTCACGGCCGGGTTCCCAGCAGCAGACGGGACTGGTCTGGTTCGGAGCCTTGGAGATCGAGTCTCGGGCCTCAGGGTGGCAGGGGCGCCGAGTGGCTCAAGGAAAGGGTCCACAGCTGATCTTGGCGCTAAGAGCTCACCAGTGCCGCGTCTCCGCCCCCTCCCGCCCCTGGGAGCCCCGCGGCGCCGGCGAACCGGCGGACGCGCGGATCTGCCTGCAGGGGACGGGGTCGAGCAGCACTGCGCATGCCCCGCAGTCATGGCCGGCGGAGGCGGTGGTTCCCGGCGGCGCGCTGCGCGCGGCGGTAATTAGTAATTGTCCTCAGGCTCCCGGAGGAGAGGGCACGTGGGGAGCGGCTTCTCAGTATCTGCGCTGAAGTACCAGGACCGAGGCGGGCAGCCGGACAGATGAGACCGCCGCCTCTTCATGCCCTGTAGACGTTTCTAGGGAGAGAAGCACAGGCGGGTTCCGAGCTCTCCGGACCGCGGGCGGGAACTGAACCGGCGCGCGGGACCGAGCCGGGGGTCAACGAGGCCGCGAGGAGGTGAGTCCCGAGGTCCGGCAGGGCAGGCGGAAAAGGGGAACCCTGCGGAACGGCGAGGGCAGACTTCCTAGTTTGGGGTGCACAGATAGGCTTCGAGGTCCAACGGGGTAAGGAAACGGTAAGCCCTGTTTGTACAATTTTCGAAGAAGGTACTGATGTGTTTAAAAATAAAAAGCCCTTAGAAGCAGTTCGGTGCTCTCTTTGCCGTTTTCGCCACTGGCCCTATTCTCCAAGGCCCTTACCTTTGGCTTTCTTTTCTCTAACACACGCGGACTTGCAGGAAAGGAGGTCCGCGGGCGGGTCCAGTACTGCCCTGAGCATCCTCTCTGGAGAAAGGCACGGAGCTGTCCCCGAGCCATTCGTCTGTGTTGACCCCACCCATCCCGCTCCTTGCCTCTTCTGCAAATGATTTCTTAGTGGTTCTCTTCTGCCTGTTAAAACTTCAGGCCCCACGGATTTTTCTTTCAGGAGTCTCGCCCCGTGGTGGTTCATACTTCCATTTTCCACAGCATGATAAGCAGCTGTTGTGCAACATTGCTGACAGTGTTTGGAGCACTTCCACATACATCCGTCATGTGGTTTCCTCAGTCACTATAAAATAGGTATTACCAGCTTTTCCTGGTCCAAGGAAGAGCAGCTGAAAGTGGTAGAGCAGGGTTGCCCCTTGCCCTTGCTGGTCTCACCCCAGGGCCCATCTCTTTCGCTGGAGGCTGGTAAGTTTGGTCACCATCACCATCCATCATTGGTTCTGGACATCGGCGGGCTGTCCACTGAGGTATTAGTCTGTCCACTTATCTGGACTATCTCTTCCTCTGCTTAACTGAATAATGGTTTTTAAGGCAGGACTGGATTCCTAAATCCTCTTTGAAGCATAAGCTTTTGGTTCCAAGCACTATTGTGTGGATGAGTGGTAGTCTATGATAAAATTTTCACTGGTTTTAAGCAGCATAAGAGTGAGATAGTTTTTTAATGAAGTTTAGAAGAACTATTATTGTGCAGTCATTCAAAAGAATGAGATCACTTTATATGTTCTGACATGAAAAGATGTCATTTATTGAGTGGGGGAAAAAAAGATTCCATTTGTGTGGTTAAGGCATACCTGAGTATGCGTGAGGCATTTGCAGGAAACTAGCAAAATTTTGTACCTTTGAAGAGTGGGATTGGGGGAAAGAAGTCTCGAATTGAATTGTATATCGTTTAAGGAAAAATTTTAAATGTGAGCGATTCTGAAATTGCCATTTTTACTTTATTTGACATTAAAAGATTGTTCTATGAAAGATGGTGCTGGAGGTAGTTGGGTTTTGTTTTGTTTTGAATTGTTGTTCTAAACACAAAAAGAAGTTGCCAGTATGGCTGTGGCCACAGGAATCTCTCTAGACTGAATTATTATGGCTTTTACAGTACTAATTACAGAGTCTTAGCACTCAGCTGCTTTCTAGTTATTTCATGTGTTTTAGCAATGCAGGGTTAGAGCCTAGGACTCCACCTGTCTGTATTTTTACATTACCTAGCACTACACTGGTCACATTAGATGGTGCTCTATAATTTTGATTATGTGATTGGACATCAGTTTTTAGCATGAGATTTCTTTATTGAAATTATTTTGAAAAGGGCTTTTTTTTTCCTTTTCTTTTTCTGTCTTCTTAGGAAAGTGCGATGGCGAGGAATTTATCTGTGATCTTAATCCTCATCTTCTCCCTGTCCGTCACAAATCCCCTTCATGAAGTAGGACCAGCCACTGCTTTCCCTCAGACCACTGAGAAAATTATTCCGAATTGGGAATCTGGCATTAATCTTGACCTGGCAGTTACCACACAGCAGCACCACCTTCAGCAGCTTTTCCGTCGCTATGGAGAAAATAATTCCTTGTCAGTTGAAGGGTTCAGAAAGTTGCTTCAGAATATAGGCATAGATAAGATTAAAAGAATCCACATACACCATGACCATGAGCATCACTCCGACCACGATCATCACTCTGACCACGATCATCACTTTCACCGTAATCACGCTTCCAGTAAAAATAATCGGAAAGCTCTTTGCCCAGACCATGACTCTGAGAGTTCAAATAAAGATCCTAGAAACAGCCAGGGGAAGGGATCTCACAGATCAGAACATGCCAATGGTAGGAGGAATGCTTTAATCAAGGATGGTGTTGGTGCTAGTGAAGTGACCTCCACTGTGTATAATGCTGTCTCTGAAGGAACTCACTTTCTAGAGACAATAGAAACTCCAAAACATGGAAAACTCCCCAAAGATGTGAGCAGTTCCACTCCACCCAGTATCACAGAAAAGAGCCGGGTGAGCTGGCTGGCGAATAGGAAAACAAATGAGTCTGTGAATGAGCACAGAAAAGGCTTTATGTATTCCAGAAGCACAAACGAGAATACTCAAGAGGTAAGATGAGTGCTGTTCATTATTTTAATCCATACACATGCTTGTCTGTCCTGTCATTGCCATTCTGTCTCAGTTGTACGTAGTTTAAAGTGAAAATAAAATGATGGGGCATTCCCGATGTGGCTCAGCAGAAATGAATCTGACTAGCATACATGCGGATTCAAGTTCGATCCCTGGCCTGGCTCAGTGGGTTAAAGATCCGGCTTTGCCGTGAGGTGTGGTGTACGTTGCAGACGTGGCTCCGATCTGGCGTTGCTGTGGCTATGACGTAGGCCGGCAGCTACAACTCCAATTAGACCCCTAACCTGGGAACCTCCACATGCCGCGGGCGTGACCCTAAAAAGCCACAGCCACAGCAACATGAGATCCGAGCTGCGTCTGCGACCTACACCACAGCTCACAGCAGCACCAGATCCTTAACCACTGAGCGAGGCCAAGGATCTAACACACAACCTCATGGTTCCTAGTCGTATTCGTTTCCACTGTGCCATGAAGGGAACTCCAAAGAACTAGCTGATGTACATTAACAGGCAAAATTTAAGTCCTTCATTCAAACTATCACATGACTGTACTAATTCTGGGGAAATCCTACTAATGGTCATTCCCATAGGAACACTAGTGATAAAGTTTGTTGGGAGTACTAGTGGCCAAGAATTGTGGGAGTTTAAAATAACTTTACAGAAAGTGAGAAACAGATGTTGCCGCCAATTTGGGGAGAGAAGGGGAGCTTAACATTACCCAGAGGAGATTCTCTTCAAACTAAGCTTGTCATCTAATTAAGTTATTGAAACATCTGCCTGCCTGTACAGGTTGGTTTTTATTAATCAGCCTTGCCGTCTTCAAGAGTAGTCTACATAATTTAATATTCTC
Organism: Catagonus wagneri; assembly: GCA_004024745.2. NCBI lineage: Eukaryota > Metazoa > Chordata > Mammalia > Artiodactyla > Tayassuidae > Catagonus > Catagonus wagneri. The sequence continues at coordinate 8,777,829 of PVHT021183607.1, forward strand.
TTGTTGTGGAGCGCTATTTTGCCAGGTGTGTCGACAGAACTGAGCTAAGTTTTGCAAGTACAGTCATTGCTGGAAGAGTGACTTATCTTGGGCCTGTCTAGGCCAGGTAGGATAGCATTAGAACTAAAACAACATATTTCTCAGTCTCTAATGAACCCCATCTTGAAATTAAAGCTCATTTTCTTAATAGGTTTTAAAGTGAATTAACAGGCTTGTGAATGTCTATTTATCCTCAAGCTTTTTCCACTTGAGGCTTTCTCCTGAGGTGACTAGTGATGTGACCACCCCCCCCCCAAGAAGAAATAGGCAGAAAAGATGGGAAAACACCCATGTGACACGGTATCTCCAGGTAGCCCGAGGCAAGTTCCAAGGTACTCAAAGCCAAAGTTGATTTTGATTCACCTTAACTTTAAAAATAAAGAAGCAACTTCAGTAAGGAGAGGGTGTTGTGCCATCAGACAGCTTTTTTGGATTCTCTAGTGGGAATGCCTTTTGGTGACTTCACTGTTTCCTTTTCTTCAGTGTTTCAACGCATCAAAGCTGCTTACATCTCATGGCATGGGCGTCCAGGTTCCACTCAATGCCACTGAGTTCAACTATCTCTGCCCAGCCATCATCAATCAGATTGATACCAGATCATGCCTGATTCACACGACAAGTGAAAAGAAAGCTGAAATCCCTCCAAAGACCTATTCTTTACAAATAGGTAAAATTGCCTTTTTTATGTAAACATTATTTCCGATATATACGTTTATGTTGTACTCTTCCTTATATTTACATCAACCTATCTTTTTTCAGCATAATTCCAAATATCTTAATTGTTCCCATCTCAAAGATGAAAAAAGCAAGTGTGGTTAGCCTTACCCTTAAAGAAAAAAAAAACGGAAAATGAAACTTAGATTGTAACTTGTTTGGGGTCCTCCCACAAGATGTGTCAAGGTCATTCAAAATTTGGGCTCTTTAGAGTTCTCTTGTGGTACATTAGGTTAAGGATCTGGTGTTGTCACTGTAAGTACAGTGGGCACCGCCAAAAAAAGGCAGGGAGGTTGGGCCGCTCTTGGTATGTTGTTGTCAGACTGTTTAGAGGAAGGTCAGACTTAATCTCTGCTGTTTAGGAGCCTAATTCTGATATATTCTTATTAATAAATGAAACCAGGATACACTTTGCTTTAGTGTAGACTTGCATTGCTCAAAAACTATAACGCAGGAGTTCCTGTCATGGCTCGGTGGTTAGCGAATCCGACTGAGAACCATGAGGTTGCGGGTTCGATCCCTGGCCTTGCTCAGTGGGTTAAGGATCCGGCGTTGCCGTGAGCTGTGGTGTAGGTTGCAGACGCGGCTCAGATCCCACGTTGCTGTGGCTGTGGTGTAGGCCGGTGGCTACAGCTCTGATTAGACCCCTACCCTGGACTCTCCATATGCCACGAGTGCAGTCCTAGAAAAGGCAAAAAGACAAAAACAGACAAACAAAAACTGTAATGCAGATATAATTGCTTAGTTCACTGAGGAAATTATTTAATTTCCCAGTTTCCTTTGCCTTTTCTTTTTTTTTTTAATCCTTATAGGGCTGAACCCTTGGCATACAGAAATTTCCAGGCTAGGGGTTGAAACAGAGCTGCAGCTGCTGGCCGATGCCACAGCCTCAGCAACTGAGCTGCATCTGTGACCTACAGCACAGCTCACGGCAATGCCGGATCCTTAACCCTCTGAGTGAGGCCAGGGATTGAACCCACATCCTCATGGATACTACTCAGGTTTTTAACCCACTGAGCCACCATGGGAACTCCTCCCTTGCCTTCCCTTCCTTCCTTCCTCCCTCCCTCCCTTCCTCCCTTCCTTCCTTTCTTTCCTAAATTTTTCCTTTTATAATGTAACTCTAAAAGCTCATTTCCTGAGTGAGCTAGAGTTCATCCTTAACAACCATGTTTTCCTCTCCAGCTGAAGAATTTTCCATTAGGTTTATGTCCTCTATCTGTAGGGTTCAGTCATATTGTTCATTTGATCCAGTTTCTTGGTTATTATCGGTCTAATATTATCATAGTCCTGTTTCACTGAGTTTGTATTTAAAATTTATCAACTTTATGCTTTTTCTTTGCTCTTTTGTTTTGATTGACAGCCTGGGTTGGTGGCTTTATAGCCATTTCCATCATCAGTTTCCTGTCTTTGCTCGGTGTTATCTTAGTGCCTCTCATGAATCGGGTGTTTTTCAAGTTTCTCTTGAGTTTCCTTGTGGCATTGGCTGTTGGGACATTGAGTGGTGATGCTTTTTTACACCTTCTTCCACATGTAAGTATAGAAATTTGTCTTATTCATGTTTTAGTATTCAACATTAAATGTGTGTGTGTGTGTGTGTGTATTTTTTCTTTTTGGTTTGTCATAGAACTCTTTGTATTGATATATGTAAAAAGTTAGAAATTTGGTTTTGAGGGTTGATTTGAAAATGTATTTGGTAACCGAAAGCCATGTTTTTGTGCTGGATCTCAATACACTTTTTTTTTTTTTTTTTTGCTTTTAAGGGAAATTTACTAGGGAGTTCCCGTCATGGAACAGCGGAAACGAATCCAACTAGGAACCATGAGGTTGAGGATTCGATCCCTGGCCTTGCTCAGTGGGTTAAGGATCTGGTGTTGCCGTGAGCTGTGGTGTAGGTTGCAGATGCAGCTTGGATTCCATGTTGCTGTCACTGTGGTGTAAGCCATTGGCTACAGCTCTGATGAGACCCCTAGCCTGGTAACCTCCACATGCCACAAGTGTAGCCCTAAAATGACAAGAAACAAAAAATAAAAATAAAGGGAATTTACTAAATGCAACCCAATTTAACTTTTTTTTTTTTTTTGGTCTTTTCTAGGGCCGCACCGCGGCATAGGAGGTTCCCAGGCTAGGGGGTCTAATTGGAGCTGTAGCTGCCCACCTACACCACAGCCACAGCAACACAGATCCAAGCTGCGTCTGCGACCTACACCACAGCTCACGGCAACGCCAGATCCTTAACCCATTGAGCGAGACCAGGGATCAAACCCACAACCTCATGGTTCCTAGTCAGGTTTGTTAACCACTGAGCCACGATGGGAACTCCAACCCAATTTAACTTTTTGGCATCCAGTTAACAAAAGGAGAAATATTCTACTCAGCTATTAGTACTGTGACAAACTGCAGCAATGTGAATTATCTGCTTACATGTTAGTATAATTGCCACAGAAATAAAAAAATGTGACTCTACCCAAAAAACTTCAGTTTTTCCTCACAGTTGAATTTATGTGTGTACTTAAAGATTTACATTCTGTGACATGAGTGAATTCTTAAAACAAGTTTGGTGAAGTGAATTTACTTTTCCATTAAGTATTTGGGATAGGTGCACAGGCAGGAATATTTGGAGCTCATCTTTTTTTTTTTTAATTTCCCTTGGAGGTTTGCAGGGAAGTGGGAGAGAAAATGTACTCTGTTCCTAGAGCAGTGCATAGCTCATCCTCATCATGTTTCATTCAGTAATAGAAGAGTTATTTGCTCTGACAAGCTCCCAACTACCAGATAGCAGATGTTCAGGACCACCTGCTGCCCAAAGCGGCATGTACATGGGGTGTACCCCCATCTCACCTCTGTTAGTGTCCACCATACCTGGTTCCCTAAAATGCAGCGGTGAGAGTTCCTACTACACTCAGCTGCATGTGGATCTCGGGTACCTGCCGGGGGCCCATTACCCAGACTAGGCCATGTGTAAGTACACTGATGACTCTGGTAGCAGTTTTTCAGCCAGAAGTATAAACAGTGACCTACACACCTGTCACATCCAGCAGTTCTGTGTTATTTTGTGGCCATGGAAAAATCATTGGAAACACCCACTGCTTGTATGCCACGAGGGGCTCTGGGGAATGTGTCTGTCTTTACAGTGAACAGACCGGTTCTGGTAAGTGCTGTCCTACGTTACGTATGTTAAGCTCTAGATCGCTGCTGCTTGTTGGTCATTTTATTTTTCATATCCTAAACTTCCCCTTATTCCAAAGTATCGTGTTAATTGCCTAGTTCTAAGTGATTTCAAATTTCGTGTTACTGTATTTGCCAGTTTTTCTGACAGTGTGTTAAACTAATGAATTTATAAAATCCATGTTCTTTTGCCTTTAGTCTCATGCAAGTCACCACCATAGTCACAGCCATGAAGAACCGACAGTGGTAATGAAGAGAGGGCCACTTTTCAGCCATCTCTCTTCTGAAAACATAGAAGAAAGTACCTATTTCGATTCCACGTGGAAAGGTCTGACAGCTCTAGGAGGCTTGTATTTCATGTTTCTTGTTGAACATGTACTCACGTTGATCAAGCAATTTAAAGATAAGAAGAAAAAGGTAAAAATATTCTAAGTACTTGAACTAAACTGTTAGCAGAGCTTGTCCTGCATCTATGATCTTTATTTGTGAGGAAGTTCAGTACCCTTGAGATATTTTCTGTTCCCAGAGGCATCATGAAGAAGAGTTCTGTATCTTTATAACACTGTAGTTCTCCATTTACAGTATTCCCTTCAAACTCGTGGCAGAGGCAGAAAGGCAAGGGTAAGTATCTATATAAATAACCAAACAAGACACGTGCAGGGCCTGGAAAATCAAAAACATCATGATTATGGCATTGATGGTGATGGTTTCACAGATGTATACTTACCCCCAAATTCATTGAGTTACATACATTAAATACGTGCACCTTTTGGAGTTCCCTTGTGGCACATTGGGTTACGTATCCAGCATTGTCAGTGTGACAGCTCAGGTCACTGCTGTAGCGCACATTCAGTCCCTGGCCCGATAACTTCTGTATGCTGCAGGTGCAGCCAAAAAGAAAAAAATATATATATACAACTTTTTATATGTCCATCATACCTCAGTAAAGCATTTTAAGAAAAGAGTGTCATGGATTAGTTTTAAATTATCCAGGAGTACGTATTGTGGCTCAGTGGTAACAAACCCTACTAGTATCCATGAGGATTCAGGTATGACCCCTGGCCCTACTCAGTGGGTTAAGAATCCAGTGTTGCTATAAACTGTGGTATAGGTCGCAGATGCAACTCAGATCCGGTGTTGCTATGGCTGTGGCACAGGCCAGCAGCTACAGCTCCAATTTGACCCCTAACCTGGAAACCTCCGTATGCCGTGAGTGTGGCCCTAAAAAGGCAAAAAAAAAAAAAAAAAAAAAAAAAAAACCAAAAACCCACACACAAAAAAAAAACTTTACCTGGTAGCTGAATATTCTGCTTTGTTTGAAAGGATACGTGAAACGAACCCAACATTGTAAATCAACTATACTTCAGTTTTTAAAAAATTAAATTAAAAAAAAAAAAAAAGAACAGAAGAGTTCCTGCTCTGGCATAGTGGGTTAAGAACCTGACTGCAGCAGCACAAGTCGCTGCAGAGGTGTGGGTTCGGTTCCCAGCCTGGCACAATAGGTTAAAGGATCCAGAGTTACCACAGCTGCAACTGCAGCATAGGCTGCAACTATGGTTCTGATTCAGTCCCTGGCCTTGGAGCCTCCATATGCCATGATGCAGCCATAAAATTTAAAAAGGAGAGAAAGAAAAGATAGGTTATATGACTTTCACAGACTTTACCTTTGCAAATTGCCACCAGAAAATGTTATGAAGCTGAACAGTGGGTTCTCTGTTTTCAGTAAAAATATCTTTTTTTTTTTTGTCTTTTTGCCTTATCTAGAGCCGCACCCGCGGCATATGGAGGTTCCCAGGCTAGGGGTCTAACAGGAGCTGTAGCCGCCGGCCTTCACCACAGCCACAACCATGCGGGATCCGAGCCGCATCTGCAACATACACCACAGCTCACAGCAATGCCGGATCCTTAACCCACTGAGCAAGGCCAGGGATCGAACCCGCAACCTCATGGTTCTTAGTCAGATTCGTTAACCACTGAGCCACGAAGGAAACTCCAGTAAAAATATCTTTTTGAGTTGCCTGCAGTTATCTGCCTCTTCCTGTCTGATGTGACTGGGCAAGTCAGTTAAAAGATTGTCCCAATGGGAGTTCCCATTGTGGCACAGTGGAAACGAATCTAACTAATATCCATGAGGATGTGGGTTCAATTCCTGGTCTCGCTCAGGGGGTCAGGGACCCGGCGTTGCCATGAGCTGTGGTGTAGGTGGCAGATGTGCCTCAGAACCCGGGTTGCTGTGATGTAGGCAAGCAGCTGTAGTTCCCATTTGACCCCTAGCCTGGGATCTTCCATATGCC
>PVHT021183607.1:8795262-8948929 GCA_004024745.2 Catagonus wagneri
TATTTTGCATCTCTTCTTGTTTAATTTTTACAGCTTGTATTTCTCTGCTCAGTGTTTCCTGTAAATGATCAGTCTTTGCCTCCAGTCTATTTCCAATGCCTTGCATCATCTTCAGCATCAACAGTCTAAAGTCTCTTTCTGAGAGGCTGGTAATCTCATCATCACTGAGCTGTTTTTCTGGGCTTTTCTCTTTCTCCCTCATCTGGGTTAGAGTTTTCTGTCTTTTCATTTTTATAGGTTTTTGGTGTGGTGACCTTTTTGCCAACAATAGAGTGGTAGCCTCTCTTAGTTCTGGTGTTTGCCTCCCCTGTGACTAAAGCGGGTATGGCGGGGCTTGCTGTAGGCTTCCTGATGGGAGGGACTGATGCCTGCCCACTGGTAGGTGGGGTTGATTCCTCTCCCTCTGATGGGTGGGGCTTTGTCTCTGGATGAGATTAGAGGCTGGCTGTGTGCCTGAGGGGTCTTTAGGCAGCCTGTTTACTGATGGGTGGGGATGAGATCCCACCTGGATTATTGTTTGGCCTGGGTCTTCTCAATGCTGATGGGAGGGAGCAGATTTTCCCAGAAATGGCCCCCTCCAGAGAAATGCAGGCTAATGAATGTTCCCCAGAGCTTCACCTCCAATGTCCTTCCCCCACAACAAGCCACAGTCACCCCTATTTTCCCAGGAGATCCTCCAAGAATTGCAGTCAGGTTCCACCCGGATTCCTATGGAGACTGCTTTGCCCTGGGACCCAGTGCACGTGAAAGTCTGTGTGTGCCTTTCAAGGATGGGGTCTCTGTTTCCCCCCGTCCTGTGGAGCTCCTGCACACAAGCCCCGCTGGCCTTCAATGCCAGATGCTCCGGGGGCTCTTTCTCCCTGTGCCTGATCCCCAGGCGTGGGGTTTTGACGTGGGACTCAGAACTCTCAGTCCTGTAGCTGAGTCTCTATGATGCAGTTACTTTCCAGTCTGTGGGGCTTCCCACCCAGGAGGTATGGGGTTGCTTCTATCGCGTAATCGCCCCTCCTACCTCTTGATGTGGTCTCCTCTTTGTCTTCTGGAGCATAGTATCTTTTTTGGAAGTTTACAGTCCATTTGGTTGAAGGCTGCTTGGCATTTGGTTGTAGTTTTTTCGGGAGAGAAGTTGAGTTCCAGTCCTTCTATTCTGCCATCTTAATCCAATCTCCAGTGAAACCTCATTTTCAAAAGGCTGTAGATTAAATGTGGTTGCAGTGAGAAATGATTCTGTACTCAACAAAGTAGCGTATAAAATAATAGGTCTTTTATCTCTTTGGATTGTTGCTCTCAAGCATATCTTTGTCCTGCCTAATGTGTGTCAGGATACACAGAAATATCTACCCCTCCCCCCTTTTTAATTGTCTTTGTCATTTTAGGGCCGCACCCCCGCGGCATGTGGTGGTTCCCAGGCTAGGGGTCTAACAGGAGCTGTAGCCGCTGGCCTACACCACAGCCACAGCTAGGCGGGATCTGAGCCGTGTCTGTGACCTACACCACAGCTCATAGCAACGCCAGATCCTTAACCCACTGAGCAAAGCCAGGGGTTGAACCCACGTCCCCATGGATATTAGTCGGGTTCGTTAACTGCTGAGCCACGGCAGGAACTCCTCTACCCCCTTCTGATGTTTCTTTTGTGAGAGTATAGTTTCAGTAATCAGGCATTAAATTGTCTGTAGGAAAACTAGTACAAGCCACATAACATTGGCATACTGTGTGTACTTCAGAATGCCTAAGGGTTCCTTATTAATAGACAAAGCAGTTACATCTTTGTGTCACCAGAGCCCCTCTATCAATCTCAGCCAATCTTATTGCTAAAATTATATTTTATATGGTATGAGTCTTCCATATCTCTGGACTTCAAGTGAGCCACTTGTTATTTACAGGCGGTAAGCAGGGTAGTCAGTGTAGCTCTCCATCTTACAGTGGAGCAAACTGGACCAGTATGAATTTTGACTTGCTGAATAGACCATGAATAATCGTTGTTACTGAAACTGCTAGGAGATGCTCAGTGACATTAGCTAGAGTCGGTATGTATGCAGTTATATTTTAGAGAATCGACTCATAGTATATCTAGCTACATATAAACTGTCCCACAAATTCTTCTAAAAACTAATCTCTGGTTCTGGAAATTTAATAGTTGCTCTCTTTTTTTTCTTCTTCTTTTAAGGTACCTGAGATGCTGCACAATGATGCTAGTGACCACGGATGTAGCCGCTGGGGATATTTCTTTTTACAGAATGCTGGAATACTTTTAGGTTTCGGAATTATGTTGCTTATCTCCATATTTGAACATAAAATTGTGTTTCGTATAAATTTTTAAGTAGGGCATAAATGCTGAAGTATCTTAAAGCAGTAGTTTGCTTTCTCTAGTTTGAATAGGTCATAGGGAGATGAGAGTTTGTATGCTGTGATATGTCGCACTTAAGGTTAGTGGATTTTGTGATTTTTGTATTGACTATTGCCATTTGTTAGGTTTATACGGTCAGTTGTGGTGGTAACATAAAGGTACGTTTAAATATTTAAGTTATTCTATTTTGGGATTATAAGCTATATGTGCAATTTACCAATATTACTGGTTTATTGTATAAACAAGAGATTTGGCATGACATGTTCTGTATATTTCAGGAAAAATGTCTTTAATGTTTTTTCTAGAACTAATTTAATACAATAATTCCCATGTTGGATTTTAGGCCTCTGAAGAACTGCTAGTGTTTAGGAGTAAGAATACACAAGAAGCCTAAGATACCGATAAAGCTTAAACTGAATTTAAGCGAAGAAATAGAGATAAAGGGAGAAGAATCTGTATGAATTGAGAAGGCACAGATTTCTTATTTAAAAAAAAATCACAAATCTGATTATAAAATAGAAGGAAAAAATTAAGATTTAAGTGAAAAAAAAGGAAATATTGGTATGGCGTACATTCATAAACACTTCTGTTGGAGTATTAATGTTCCCGTAAAACCTTAGCACTTTTTACTAATTTAGTTGTACGTTTAACTGTGTATAATAGAGACGTCTAAATATATTTAATGAACTCAAACAAAGTATGTCATTCGACCAAGAAAGAGTCAGTTTACATATTGCCAAAAAACTTGGATATCACCAAGCTGTATTTCACCCAAAGTTGCATTATTGGCTGATCTGGTTATTTGGCTTACTGAATGTCAGCATGGGTATATATAAGGACATTAAAACCACACTGGGTATAATTTGACTTCTTGGATTCAGAAAGTACTTTGGTATCTTTCAGTGCTTCGGTGTTGTTACGAGCAATTGTCATTTTTATGTATAGCACTTTAGACGTACTAGGCTTGTGTAGCATTCTCTAGGTACTGCTTTTCTACAAAATAAATTCCCCATGTCAACCTGATATCAGATATCTGATTTTCTTTTTTCTTTTTTTTACCATCTTAACCATTTTTAAGCCTACAGCCCACAGAGCAGGATGAATGTGAACTTACTAGTGGGTATGCAGAAGATTTAAGTAGTTGGTTCTCATAGCTCCGTGTGAGGGAGAATGGAGACTAGAGGAAAATGCAGGAACTGTAGCATATAAGCCAAAATCTGATCTGGGGCAAAGAAACTTAGCAAACTGATAGAAAATGAAAAGGCACAAATAAATAATACCTTGAAGAAAGAGATATAAATAGAGATGTACTAGAGTTAAGCAATCATTAAAACAGACTGTATTTGAAATATTTGTGGGTTTTTCTGGAAAAATCTGAATGTCCACTCAAGGAAGAAAATTGAAAATCGGTAAATGGTAAAAGAAAAGGATCACCACATCAAAATTGTCCGCAGCCTCCCTCAAAATAACGCTTTTGCTGTGAGTTTTACCGAAACTTCAAGCAGCACATAAATCCCTAGTTTATTCAAGTAGATTCTGGGATTAGAAACAAGAACTTTCATCATGCTAATTTAGCTTAGTGTGGCCCTGATACAAAACTGTGCTGGGAGAAGCAATCTATATCTGCCCTAGGCCCTGAGACTCCCTACACATCATCATCATCATCATCATTATTATTATTTTGGCCACATGTGACGTGTAAATTCCCGGGCCAGGGATTGAACCCCATGCCACTGTGGTGACAACACCAGATCCTTAACCTCCTGTGCCACAAGAAAACTCCCTACACATTCTTGCCAGCTATATCAAGAATATGAGGCCCTATATGTATGACTGGGTCACTGTTCTGTACAGCAGAAATTGGCACAGAATTGTCAATTAACTGTAATTTTAAGAGTAAAATTAAAAATATATATATCAGGTCCTGACCACTCTTTGCCTGGGCAAATTAACAGTCAACAACCTTGAAAGATGAAATCTGAGACGAAGAGCAGATTTGTTAACCACTGAGCCATGACAGGAACTCCTTTATCCAATTTAGAAGCCTCAAGTTAGCCTGTCATTGTTCCGTGAAAAATCTGGATCTACCAAGCTCAGGGCTCCTCAGCTGCTACACAAACAGCACGTGCAGCACCCACCTGAGGCCTTTCACTTTGCATCTGTGAGACTTGGGGGCCGGAGGGTGCCGCTTGCTGTGCTGAGAACAGTAAAGTCCTTTGTGTCTCAAGTCCAGGTCATGCAGAAGAGTGGATAGGGAAGATATGGTACATACACACAATGGAATGTTACTCAGCCATTAAAAGGAACGGATGACCAACATTTATAGTAACATGGATGGACTTAGAAATTATCATGCGAAGTGAAACCAGTCAGACAATTAGACAGCAACACCCAATGCTACCGCTTATATGTGGAAACTGAAAAGACACAATGAACCTTCTTACAGAACAGACAATGACTCACAGACTTTGGAAAACCTTGGTTTTTCAAATAAGACAATCTGGGGGGTGGGGGGATGCACTGGGGGTTTGGGATACAAAATCTATAAAATTGACTTGTGATGATTTATATACACCTATAATTGAAATAAAATCCATTAAGGAAAAAAAAATATCCCTCACTTTAATGCTCACCTGAAAAAAAAAGTCCAGGTCATGCCCTAATTCACGGAACAATGACAGGCTAACTTGAGGCTTCTAAATTGGATAAAGGAGTTCCTGTCATGGCTCAGTGGTTAACAAATCTGAGTAGCATCCATGAGGATACAGGTTCAATCCCCGGCCTTGCTCAGTGGGTTAAGGATCTGGCGTTGCTGTGAGCTGTGGTGTAGGTCACAGAAATGGCTCAGATCTTGTGCTGCTGTGGCTTTGGTGTAGGCCAGCAGCTACAGCTCCGATTTGACCCATAGCCTAGGAACCTCCATAAGCCACAGGTGCAGCCCTAAAAGCAATAAATAAATACATAAATACATAAATAATAAATTAAAAAAGAAATTGGTAAAATCCCAGACCTTCATAAAACTCCCAAGAAAGCTGAATTCTTGAAATATCCCCCATCCTATGAAGTCAAGGGTTTAAGAAAACAGCGGTGGAAGGGAACAGAAATGTGTAGAGAGGGGAGTTCCCATGGTGGCACAGTGGTTAACGAATCTGACTAGAAACCATGAGGTTGCGGGTTTGATCCCTGGCCTTGCTCAGTGGGTTAAGGATCCAGCGTTGCCGTGAGCTGTGGTGTAAGTTGCAGACACAGCTCGGATTCCGCGTTGCTATGGCTGTGGCGAAGGCCGCCGGCTATGGCTCCGATTAGACCCCTAGCCTGGGAACCTCCATAATGCTGCGGGTGGGGCCCTAAAAAGACAAAAACGAAAAAAAAGAAAAAGAAAAAGAAAAAAAGAAATAAAAAATGTGCAGAGAGGGAGGAACTGATGGAGACCAAAAAGAAACTACAACTCCAAAGATGGAGTGGAGCTTCAAACTCCCAACTTGTTTGCTTACATGTAAAGTATAATGAATATTAATAGAGGTAGCAAATTGCCACAACTCCGTAGCTATGACTGTTAGCTAGAATGGATTTTTTCTTTAAAAAAAAAATGTGATAGGGAGTTCCCACCGTGGCTCAGTGGAAATGAATCTGACCAGTATCTATGAGGATGCTGGTTTGATCCCTGGCCTTGCTCAGTGGGTTAAGGATCTGGTTTTGCCATGAGCTGTGATGTAGGCTGCAGACGAGCCTCGATCCTGCATTGCTGTGACTGTGGCATAGGCCGGCAGCTGCAGCCGATTCGACCCCTAGCCTGGGAACCTCCATATGCCATGGGTGCAGCCCGAAAAAGACCAAAAATAAAAATGTGGTAAAATATACATAACCAAAAGTTTACTGTTTAAAACAATTAAGTAGGAGTTCTCATTGTGGGTTAATGATCTGTCATTTTCTGTGGGAGCTTGGATTCAGTCCCTAGCCTGGCCCATCAGGTTAAGGATCCAGCATTGCTTCAGCTGTGAAGTAGGTCATAGCTGCAGCTTGTATTCAGTCCCTGGCCTGGGAACCTCCATATGCCACAGATGCAGCCCAAAAAAAAAATTTTTTTTTAATATATTTCAGTGGCTTTACATATGTCTGCATTATGAAAGCGTTACCACTATCCAACTCTAGAACTCTTTCATCCTCCCATACTGAAACTGTACCCTTTAAACCATAATCCCCCATTCTTCCCTTCTCCAGACCCTGGTCCAACTTTCTGTCTTTATGTACTATTAATTCCAGGTACACCATAGAAGTTGAATCATACAATATTTGTCCTTTTGAGTCTGCAAGGTTTCATTCATGTTGAGACATATGTCCGAAATTCCTTCCTTTAAGGGTTGAATAATATTTCATTATATGCATTCCGTGTTTAGATCCATTCATCTATCAATGAACATTTGAGTTGTTTCCACCTTTTGGCTATTGCAAATATGCTACTATGACCATAAGTACAGCTATTTCCCTGCCATTTGGGGGTATTAAACACACTGAAATGGAATTGCTGGGTTATGTGGTAATTCTACGTTTAATTTTTTGAAGAACCACCATACCATTTTCCATAGTGACTGCACAATTTCATATTTGCACTAGCACAAGAGTTCCAGTTTTAAAAACATCTTCTGTTTTGTCGTTTTTTGGCAAGAGCCATCCTAATGGGTGTGAAGTTTTGACTTGCATTTCCCTAATGACTGATGGTGTAGAGTATTTTTTCATGTGTTTGTTCATGTATATGTTCTTTGGAGAACTGTCTTTTGAGATTCCTTGCCCAGGATTTCCCATCATGGCTCAGCAGAAACAAATGTGACTATATCCATGAGGACGCAGGTTTGATCGCTGGCCTTGCTCAGTGGGTTAAGGATCCAGTGTTGCCATGAGCTGTGGTGTAGGCGGCAGATGAGGCTCGGGTCCCATGTTGCTGTGGCTGTGGTGTAGGCCAGCAGCTGCAGCTCTGATTGGACCCCAAGCCTGGGAACCTCCATATGCCAGAGATTTGCCCCTGCCAAAAAAAAAGATAGATTCCTTGCCCATTTTTAACTTGAGTTGTTTGGTTTTATTGTTGAGTTGTAGGAGTTCCTTACATATTTGAAATATTAATCCCTTATGAGACATCTGTTGATACTGTCTGTCCTTCAGTGCACAAAAAATTTTAATTTTGAAGAATTCTGATTTTTCTTTTTTCTTTTGTTGCCTGTATATTCGGTGTCATATCTAAGAAATCCAATAACATGAAGCTTTTCTTCTAAGAGTTCTATGCTTTTAGCTCCTTGATTCTTTTTTTTTTTTTCCTTTTTAGGGCCACACCTGCAGCATATGGAAGTTCCCAGGCTAAGGGTCGAATTGGAGCTACAGGTGCTGGCCTATGCCACAGCCCCAGCAATGTGTGATCCAAGCTGTGTCTGTAATCTACACCACAGCTCACAGCAACGCCAGATCCTTAACCCACTGAGCGAGGATCAAACCTGCATCCTCAGCAGTCAGGTTCATTCCTGCTGAGCCACAATGGGAACTCCTGATCCATTTTGAGTTAATTTTTCTTTACAGTGTTAAGTAAGGGTCCAACTTCATTCTTTTGCCTGTAAATATCCAGTTTTCCCAGCACTATTTTTTTGCTGTCCTTTCCTTCATTGAATAGTCTTGGCACCCTTATTAAAAATCATTTGACCATATTTGCAAAGTTTATTCCTGGGCTTTCTATACTATTCCATTAGTCTGTGTATCTGTCCTAAAGCCAGTATCACTGTTTTGGGGTTTTTTTTTTGTTTTGTTTTTCTGTCTTTTTCTCGGGCTGCACTCATGGCATATGAAGATTCCCAGGCTAGGGGTCAAATCAGAGCTGTAGCCGCCAGCTGACGCCACAGCCAAAGAAACATTGGATCCAAGCCAAATCTGCGACCTACATCACAGCTCACAGCAACACCGGATCCTTAACCCACTGAGTGAGGCCAGGGATCGAACCCACAACCTCATGGTTCCTAGTTGGGTTCGTTAGCCAATGAGCCACAACGGGAATTCTCAGTGTCACTGTTTTTATTACTATGGCTTTCTGACTATAATTTTTCAGTCTATTACTGAAGTTTCTATTTTGTCTTGATTACTGTAGCCTTATAATAATCCTTGAAATCAGTAAGTCTTTTTTAATGTAATATTTTCTTTCTTTCTTTTTTTTTTTTACTGTGAATTATAGTTTTGATTTGTTTTAATTTTTGGCTGTGCCCAGTGCATGTGGAAGTTCCCAGGCCAGGAACTGAACCTGCATCGTAGCAATGACAGTACCAGGTCCTTAACCTGTTGCACCACAGGGAATTACGAAATCAGTAAATTTTGAAATCATGACTTCTCCAAGTTTGCATACTTTTTTCAGAAATGTTAAGCCATTCTATTTCCTTGCTTTCCTTTGTAAATTTTAAAAATCAGTTTTTCAATCTCCAAAAGTATTGTGCTTGGATTTTGACTGGAATTAAGCGGAAGCTATAGATGAGTTTGAGAAGTATTGATAGCTTAGCAACATTTACTCTTCTGATCAATGAACAACAGTTTATCTCTCCATTTATTTAGTTCTTTAGCATTTTCTTTCATCAGTGCATAGTGCTCAGTGTGCAAATTTTGTTGGACTTATACCTAAGTATTTCATGGGTTTGGTGCCATGATAAGTCTTTTTTTTTTTTAATTTCTGTGTCTACTTTCTTTTCTAGTATGTAGAAATGCAGTTGATTTCTGTGTGTTAACCTTATATCCTACAACCTTGCTGAACTTATTTATTCTAGGAGATTTTTGTAGATGGTTTGGGATTTTCTATGTAGCATTGTCATCTATAATTTTCTCTCTCTCTCTCTCTCTCTTTTTTTAGGGCTGCACTTGCTGCATATGGAAGTTTCCAGGCTAGGGCTCTAACTGGAACTGTAGCTGCCAGCCTACACCACCACCACAGCCACAGCCAGATGGGATCCGAGCCGCAGCTGCAACCTATATCTGGCTCACAGCAATGCCAGATCCTTATCCCACTGAGCGAGACTAGGGATCAAACCCCCATCCTCATGGATACTAGTCAGGTTCATTTCTGCTAAGCCACGATGGGAACTCTCTCGATTGTGTTAATTTGTTAATTTCTGTCTTTCCTGTTTCTTTCTTTTTTTTTCTCCTTTTGTCTTTTATCTTTTCAAGGCCGCACTCGCAGCATATGGAGGTTCCTAGTCTAGGGATCAAACCAAAGCTGCAGCTACTGGCCTACACCACAGCCACAGCAACCCCAGATCTGAGCTGTGTTTGTGATCTACACCACAGCTCATGGCAATGCTGGATCCTTAACCCACTGAGCGAGGTCGGGGATCGAACATACAACCTCATGGTTCCTAGTCAGATTATTGATGTGAAATCTTCCTTTCCTTTTTCTTTTTCTTTTTCTTTTTTCTTTTTTGGGCTATACCTGCCACATATGGAAATTCCCAGGCTAGGGGTCCAATCAGAGCTGCTGGTGCTGGCCTATGCCACACCCATGGCAACACTGGATCTAAGCCTTGAGCTACCCTGCAACTTATGGCAATGCCAGGTCCTTAACTCACTGAGTAAGGCCCTAAGATTTTTATTTTTTCCCTTATAGTTGATTTAAAGTGTTCTGTCAATTTCTACTGTAGAGCAAAGTGACCCAATCATACATATTTACGTATTCTTTTTCTCACATTATCCTCCATCATGTTCCATCACAAGTGACTAGATAACAGTTCGCTATGCTATACAGCAGTATCTCATTGCTTATCCACTCCAAATGCAAGAGTTTGCATCCACCAACCCCAAACTCCCAGTCCATTCCACTCCCTCTCCCTGCCTTTGGCAACCACAAGTTTGTTCTCCAAGTCCATGAGTTTCTTTTCTGTGGGAAGTTTCATTTGAACCAAATATTAGACTCCATATATAAGTGATATCATATAGTATTTGGCTTTGTCTTTCTGACTTACTTCACTTAATACGAGAGTCTCTAGTTCCATCCACGTTGCTTCAAGTGGAATTATTTTGTTCTTTTTTATGGCTGAGTAGTATTCCATTGTGTATATATACCATTACTTCTCAGTCCATTCATCTGTCAGTGAACATTTAGGTTATTTCCACGTCTTGGCTATTGTGAATAGTGCCGCAGTGAACATATGGGTGCATGTATCTTTTTCAAGGAAAGTTTTGTCTGAATATATGCCCAAGAGTGGATAGCTAAGTTCTGTAATTATTTTCAGAGGTACGTCCATACTGTTTTCCGTAGTAGTCGTACCAATTTACATGCCCACCAATAGTGTAGGAAGGTTCCCTTTTCTTCACACCCTTACCGGCATCTGTTATTTATTGGCTTGTTAATGATGGCCATTCTGACTGGTCTGAAGTGGTACCTCATTGCAGTTTTGATTTTCAGTTTTCTAATAATTAGTGATGTTGAGCATTTTTTCATGTGCCTGTTGGCCATCTGTATGTCTTCTTTGGAGAAATGTCTATACAGGTTTTTTGCCCACTTTTCAATTGGGTCGTTTATTGTTTTGCTGTTGAATTATATATTTTTGTTGTACATTTTAACAATTAAGCCCTTGTCAGTTGCATCATTTGAAACTATCTTCTCCCATTCCATAGGTTGTCTTTTTGGTTTGTTGTTGTTGTTGTTGTTGTTGTTATGGTTTCCTTTGATATGCAGAAGCTTGTAATTTTGATTAAGTCTATTGGTTTATTTTTGGTTTTATTTCTATTGCCTTGGGAGACTGACCTAAGACAGCATTTGTATGGTTGATGTCCAAGAATGTTTTGCCTATGTTCTCTTCTAGGAGTTTGGTGCTGTTTTGTCTTAGGTTTAAGTCTTTAAGCCATTTTGAGTTTATTTTTGTTCATGGTGTGACGGTGTATTCCAGTTTCATTGATTTACACGTGGCTGTCCAATTTTACCACAACACTTGCTGAAAAGATTTTTCTCATTTTATATTCTTGCCTCCTTCATTGAAGACTAATTGACTGTAGATGTCTGGGTTTATTTCTGGATTCTCTATTCTGTTCCATTGGTTTATATATCTGTTTTTGTACCAGTACCACACTGCCTTCATTACTGTAGCTTTGTAATATTGTCTGAAGTCTACAGGAGTGATGCCTCCTTCTTGTTTTCTACCCCCCCCCCCAGGATTGCTTTGGCAATTCTGGGTCTTTTATGATTCCATATAAATTTTTTTATTATTCTAGTTCTGTGAAAAATGTCATGGGTAATTTGATAGGGATTACACAGAATCTGTACACTGCTTTGGGTAGTATGGCCGTTTTTTTTTTAACTTAATGGATTTTTTTTCAGTTATAGGTGTACATAAATCATCACAAGTCAATTTGACAGATTTTGTGTCCCAAACCCTCAAGTATGGCCATTTTTACAATATTAATTCTTCCAGTCCAGAAGCATGGAATATCTTTCCATTTCTTTGAATCCTCTTTAATTTCCTCGATTGTTTTATAGTTCTCAGGATATAAGTCTTTTCCCTCCTTAGTCAGGTTTTTTCCTATGTATTTAATTTTGGGGGGGTGCAATTTTAAAAAGCATTGTAGGAGTTCCCATCGTGGCTCAGTGGTTAACAAATCCAACTAGGAACCATGAGGTTGTCAGTTCGACCCCTGGCCTTGCTCAGTGGGTTAAGGAGCCAGCGTTGCTGTGAGCTGTGGTGTGGGTTGCAGACATGGCTCGGATCCCATGTTGCTGTGGCTGTGACGTAGGCCGGTGGTAACAGCTCCGATTAGACCCCTAGCCTGGGAACCTCCATATGCCACAAGTGCGGTCCTAGAAAAGGCAAAAAGACAAAAAAATAAACAAAAATAAAAAGCAATGTATTTTTATATTCCTTTTCTAATATTTAATTGTTAGTATACAGAAATGAATCAATTTTTTAATCTTTTTTAAATTGCTCAATGAATTTTATGACATTTATAGTTGTACAGTGATCATCACAACCCAATTTTATAGCATTTCCATCAAACTCGTAGCACATCTCCCCTACCCCCCAACCTGTCGCTTTTGGAAAACATAAGTTTTTCAAAGTCTGCGAGTCAGTACTCTTCTGCAAAGTTCATCGTATCCTTTTTTTAGATTCCACGTGTAAGTGATACTATATGATGTTGGTGTCTCACTGTCTGAATGACTTCACTTAGCATGATAATCTTTAGATCCATCCATGTTGCTGAAATGCCATTATTTCTTTCCTTTTGATGGCTGAGTAATATTCCATTGTGTCTATGTACCACATCTTCTTTACCCACTCCTCTGTTGATGGACATTTAGGTTGTTTCCATGTCTTGGCTGTTGTATAGACTGCTTCAATGAACACTGGACTACATGTATCTTTTCAAGTCGTGATTTTTCTCTGGATAGATGCCCAGGAGTGGGATTGCCGGATCAAATGGTAATTCTATATTTAGTTTTCTGAAGAATCTCCATACTGTTTTCCACAGTGGTTGCACCAATTTACATTCTCACCAACAGTGTAATAGGGTTCTCTTTTCTCCACATCCTCTCCAGCACTTATTGTTTGTAGACTTTTTGATGATGGCCATTCTTGCTGGTATAAGATGGTACCTCAGAGTGGTTTTGATTTGCATTTCTCTAATAATGACTGATGTTGAATACCTTTTCACGTATTTTTTGGCCATCTGTATGTCTTCTTTGGAGAATTGTCCGTTTAGATCTTCTGCCCATTTTTTGATGGGGTTGTTTGGTTTTTTTTGGTATTGAGCTGTAGGAGGTGTTTATAAATTTTGGAGATTAATCCCTTGTCAGTCACATCATTTGCAAATATTTTCTCTCATTCTGTGTGTTGTTTTTCTGTTTTGTTTAGGCTTTCCTTTGCTGTGCAGAAAACTTTAAGTCCCATTTGTTTATTTTTGTTCTTATTGTCGTTACTCTAGAAGGTGGATCTGAGAAGATATTGCTTTATTGGTTTATGTTGGAGAGTGTTTAACCTATGTTTTCCTCTAATAGTTTTATAGTATCTGGTCTTATATCTCGGTCTTTAAGCCATTCTGAGTTTATTTTTATGTATGGTGTTAGGAAGTGTTCTAATTTCATTCTTTTACATGTGGTTGTCCACATTTCCCAGAACCAATTATTGAAGGGGCTATCTTTTCTCCATTGTATATTCTTTCCTCCTTTGTCATAAATTAATTGACTGTAGGTGCATGGGTTTAATTCTGGACTTTCTATTATATTCCATTGATCTATATGTCTGTCTTTGAGCCCATACCATATGGTTTTGATGACTGTAGCTTTGTAGTATAGTCTGAAGTCGGGGAGCCTGATTCCTCCAGCTGTGTTTTTCTTTCTCAGGATGACTTTGGCTATTCTGGGTCTTTTGTGAATCCAAACAAACTTTAAAATATTTTGTTCTCGTTTTGTGAAAAATGTCCTTGGTAATTTGCTAGGGATTGCATTGAATCTGTAGATTGCCTTGGGTAGTATAGTCATTTTGATAATATTGATTCTTCCATTCCAAAAGTATGGTATGACTTTCCATCTCTTTGTGTCATCTTTGATTTTTTTCATCATCCTCTTGTAGTTTTCAAAGTAGAGGTCTTTTGTCTGTTTACGGTAGGTTTATTCCTAAATATTTTATTCTTTTTGATGCAATGGTAAATGGGACCATTTTCCTAATTTCTATTTCTGATCTTTCATTGTCAGTATATAGAAATGCAGTTGATTTCTGTGTATTAATTTTGTATCCTGTGACTTTACCAAATTCATTGGTGTGCTCTAACAGACAGTTTTCTGGTAAAGTCTTTAGGATTTTCTAGGTATAGTAGCATGTCATCTGCAAATGGCGATAGTTTTTATTTCTTTTTCTTCTCTGATTGCTGTGACTAGGACTTCCAGAACTATGTTGAATAGTAGTGCCAAGAGCAGACATCCTTGTCTTGTTCCTGATCTCAGTGAGAATTCTTTTAGCTTTTCACCATTGAGAATGATGTTAGCTCTGGGTTTGTCATAGATGGCCTTAATTATGTTGAGATAGTTTCCCTCTATGTCCACTTTCTGGAGAGTTTTTATCAGAAACAGGTGTTGGATTTTGTCACAGGCTTTTTCTGCATCTATTGAGAAGGTCATATGGTTTTTATTCTTAAGTTTGTTGATGTATCACACTGATTGATTTGCAGATATTGAAGAATCCTTGCATCCCTTGGATAAACCCCACTTGATCGTGGTGTACAATCTTTTTAATGTATTGTTGGATTTGGTTTGCTAGTATTTTGTTGAGAATTTTTGCATCTATGTTCATATTGGCCTGTAATTTTCTTTTTTTGTGGTATCTTTGGTTTTGGTATCAGGGTGATGGTGGCCTCATAGAATGAGTTTGGGAGTATTGCTTCCTCTGCAATTTTTTAGAATAGTTTCAGAAGGATAGGTGTTAGTTCTTCTCTAAACATTTGATAGAATTCTTCTGCGAAGTCATTTGGTCGTGGACTTTTGTTTGGTGAAATCTGTTTAATCACAATTTCAGTTTCAGTACTTGTGATTGGTCCATTCATTTTTTCTGTTTTGTCTTGGTTTAGTGTTGGAAGATTGTACTTGTCTAAGAATTTGTCAATTTCTTCTAGGTTTTCCGTTTTATTGCCATATAGTTACATGTAGTAGTCTCTTATGACCCTTTGTATTTCTATGATATCTGTTATAACTTCTTTTTAATTTCCAATTTTAATTTTTTTTTTGTCTTTTTGCCTTTTTCTAGGGCCTCACTCATGGCATATGGAGGTTTCCAGGCTAGGGGTCTAATTGGAGCTGTAGCCACTGGCCTACGTACGCTACACCCACAGCAACACAGGATCCAAGCCATGTCTGCAACCTACACCACAGCTCATGGCAACGCCAGATCCTTAACCCACTGAGCAAGGCCAGGGATTGAACTTGCAACCTCATGTTTCCTAGTCAGATTCATTAACCGCTGAACCACTATGGGAATTTGCATTTCCAATTTTATTGATTCTAGTCTGCTCTCTTTTTTTCTTGATGAGTCTGGCTAAGGGTTTATCAGTTTTGTTGATCTTTTCAAAGAACCAGTTTGCAGTTTCATTGATCTTTTCTATGGTTTTCTTCATTTCTATTTCATTTATTTCTGCTCTGATCGTGATGATTTCTTTTCTTCTACTAACTTTTTTTTTGGTCTCTTTTTTTGTCCTCTTATGGCCACATTGGTGGCATATGGAGGTTCCCAGGCTAGGGGTCTAATCGGAGATGTAGCCGCTAGCCTATGCCACAGCCACAGCAACGCAGGATCTGAGCCGCGTCTACAAACTACACCACAGCTCACGGTAATGTCAGATCCTTAACCCACTGAGTGAAGTCAGGGATCAAACCCGCAACCTCATGGTTCCTAGTTGGATTCATTTCCACTGCACCACGACGGGAACTCCCTCTTCTACTAACTTTAGGTTCTAACTTTAGATTTTATCTGTTCTCTACTGCTTTAGGTGTAAAGTTAGATTGCTTATTTGAGCTTTTTTTCTTTCCTGAGGTAGGCTTGCATTGCTATAAACTTTCCTCTTAGAACTGTTTTTGCTGCATACCATAGGTTTTGGATTGTTGTGTCTTTGTTGTCATTTGGTTCTCGGTATTTGTTAATTTCCTCTTTGATTTCTTGAGTAAGCCATTGGTTGTTTGTTTAGTAACGTATTTAGTCACCACGTATTTGTGGGTTTTTGCAGCTTTTTTCTCGTTGATTTCCAGTCATATAGCATTGTGGTCAGAAAAGATGCTTGATGTGATTTCAGTTTTCTTATAGTTACTGAGGTATGATTTGTGGCCAAGAATGTAATCAATCCTAAAGAATGTTCCATGTGCACTTGAGAAGAATGTGTATTCTGATGCTTTTGAATGGAATGTCCTATAAATATTAAGTCCATCTGGTCTAATCCTTCATTTCGGTCCTGAGTTTCCTTGTTGATTTTCTGTCTGGATGATCTGTCCATTGCTGTAAGTGGGGTGTTAAAATCCCCTGCTACTATTGTGTTAGTGTCAATTTTTCCTTTTAAGGTTGTTAGCAGTTGCCTTATATGTTGAGTTGATCCTATGTTGGCTGCATATATATTTACAGTTGTTATATCTTCTTCTTGGATTGATCCTTTGATCATTATGTAATGTCCTTCTTTGTCTCTTATAATTTCCTTTTCTTTTTTTTTTTTTTTTTTTTTTTTTTTTTTTTTTTTTTTTTTTTTTTTTTTTTTTTTTTTTTTTTTTTTTTTTTTTTTTTTTTTTTTTTTTTTTTTTTTTTTTTTTTTTTTTTTTTTTTTTTTTTTTTTTTTTTTTTTTTTTGCTTTTTAGGGCTGCATGCGCAGAATATGGAGATTCCCAGGCTAGGGGTCTAATCGGAACTATAGCTGCCGGCCTATTCACAGCCACACAGCGTTGCAGGATCTGGGATGTGTCTGTGACCTACACCACAGCTCACAGCAATGCCAGATTGTTAACCCACTGAGCGAGGCCAGGGATCAAACCCTCAACCTCATGGTTCCTAGTCGGATTCGTTTCCATTGTGCCACAATGGGAACTCGTAATATTCTTTATTTTAAGGTCTGTTTTGTCTGGTGTGAGTATTGCTACTCCACCTTTCTTTTGATTCCCATTTGCAATGAATATTTTCTTCCATCCTCTCACTTTCGATTTGCACGTGTCTTTAGAAATGAAGTGGATCTCTTGAAGACAGCATATATATGGATCTTGTTTATGTATCCACTCAGCCAGTCTATGTTTTTTGGTTGGGGAATTTAGTCCATTACATTTAAGGTAATTATTGATATGTATGTTCATATTGCCATTTTATTAACCGTTTTGGATTTGTTTTTGTTGTTCTTTTTTCTTCCTTTCTCTTGTTCTCTCCTGTCATGGTTTGATGACTATCTTTATTGTATTTGAGTTGATTTTTCTTATTTGTGTTTGTATCAATTGTAGATTTTTGGTTTGTAGTTACCCTCAAGTTTTTATATAGGAGTCTATATATATATATGGGATTGTTTTATATTGTTTGTCTCTTAATTGCAAGTGCATCTCTGGTGTCCTGCATTTGTACCCTCCTCTTTTCATGATTTCTGATTTTGGTAGCATATTTGTACGTGGATGATTTCTTACCTTTACTGTATACATGCCTTTACTGGTGAGCCTTGTCATTTGTGGTATTTTTGTTTCTAGTTGTGGCCTTTTCTTTTCTGCTTAGAGAAGTTCCTTTAGTATTTGTTGTAAACCTGGTTTAGTGTTCCTGAATTCTCGTAGCTTTTGCTTATCTGTGAAGTTTTTGATTTCTCCTTCAAATCTGAATGAGAGTGTTGCTGTGTAAAATAATCTTGGTTGGAGGTTTTTTTCCTTTCTTCACATTAAGTATATAGTGTCACTCCCTTCTGGACTGCAGAGTTTCTGCTGAAAAATCTGCGGATAGCCTTCTCAGGGTTCCCTGGTATGTTATCTGTTTCTTTTCCCAAGCTGCTTTCAGTATTTTCTCTTTGTCTTTAATTTTGGCCAGTTTGATTAATATGTGTCTCGGGGTGTTCCTCTTTGCATTTGTTTTATATGGTACTCGTTGTGCTTCCTGGATTTGAGTGAGTGGTTCCTTTCTCATGTTAGGGAAGTTTTCAGCTATTATCTCTTCAAATATTTTTTCTGTCCCTTTCTCTCTCTCTTTTTCTTCTGGCACCCCTATAATATGGATGTTGGTGTGTTTAACATTGTCCCAGAGTTCTCTGAGGCTGTCTTCATTTCTTTTTAACCTTTTTTTCTTTTCTGTTCTGCATCAGTGATTTCCACATCTGTCCTCCACCTTGCTTGTTCATTCTTCTGCCTCCTGTATTCTGCTGTTGTTTTCTTCTAATGAATTTTTCTATTTCAGTTATTGTATTTTGTATCTCTGCTTGCTTAAGTTTTAAATCTTGTATTTCTTTGCTCAGTGTTTTCTGTAAATTATTAATCTTTCCCTCCAGTTTATTTCCAATGTCTTGCACCATTATCAGTCTAAAGTCTTTCTCTTGGAGACTGATAATCTCCAGATCATTTAGCTGTTTTTCTGTTTTTTTTTTTCTTTCTTTCTCCTTATGTGAGTTCTAGTTCTCTGCCTTTTCATTTTTATAGGTTTTTGGTGTGGTGTTCTTTTTGCAGACAGTAGAGTTGTAGCCTCTCTTACTTCTGATGTTTGCCCCCACCTTGTGGCTGATGTTGGTGTGGGGCCTTGTTGTAGGCTTCCTGATGGGAGGGACTGGTGCCTGCCCACTGGTGGGTGGGGCTGATTCCAATCCCTCTGGTGGGTGGGGCTTTGTCTCTGGGTGAGATTAGAGGTGGCTATGTGCCTGGGGGTGGGGGCGGGGTCTTTAGGTAGCCTGTTTACTGATGGGTGGTGCTGTGATCCCACCTGGATTATTGTTTGGCCTGGGGCTTCTCAGTGCTGATGGGTGGGCCACCTCTATAGGAACACAGGCTAATGAATACTCCTGAGACCCTTGCTTCCAACGTCCTTCCCCCACAGCGAGCCACAGTCACCCCCAGTTTTCCCAGGAGATCCACCAAGAACTACAGTCAGGTCAGACCCAGACTCCCACAGAACCTCCGCCCTGCCCTGGGGCCCAGTGCACATGAAAGTCCATGTGCGCCTTTCAAGAATGGGGTCTCTGTTTCCTGCAGTTCCGTGGATCTCCTGCACACAAGCCCCACTGGCCTTCAATGCCAGATGCTCAGTGGCTCTTTCTCCCAATCTCAAATCTGCAGGTGTGGGGACCTGACTTGGGGCTCAGAACTCTCACTCCTGTAGGTGAGTCTCTGTGATACAGTTATTTTCCAGTTTGTGGACTTCCCACCTGGTGGGTATGGGTGTACTTATATAGCGTAATAGGCCCTCCTACCATCTTGATGTGGCCTCTTCTTTGTCTTCTGGATTGATACATCTTTTTGAAAGTTTCCAGTCCGTTTGGTTGAAGGTTGTTCAGCATTTGGTCATAATTTTGTTGTTTTTATGAGAGAAGATGAGCTCCAGTCCTTCTGTTCCACTACTTAATCCCATCTTGCAACCAATTTCTTTCATTTTTTTTTTTTTGTCTTTTTGCCTTATCTAGGGCCGCACCCGTGGCATATGGAGGTTCCCAGGCTAGGGGTCCAATCGGGGCTGTAGCTGCCAGCCTTTGCCACAGCGACAGCTAGGTGGGATCTGAGCCACGTCTGCAACCTACACCACAGCTCATGGCAACGCTGGATCCTTAACCCACTGAGAAAGGCCAGGGATCGAACCCGCAACTTCATGGTTCTTAGTCGGATTCGTTAACCACTGAGCCACGACAGGAACTCCTTGCAACCAATTTCTGAATGCAACTGCACAATTTTAAATTTCCACTGCCATATTTTTTAAGCCAAAAATGAATATGTTTGTTTTGGGGCAAGAATTATTAAATTAAACTATTTTAAATTTTAAGTGTAAAATTCAACAGTTCTACTACAACTAATTTAATGGTAGGATTTGTGAACTGATTTACAAAATTAACCATTATTTGTAAAGTTGTTTCTGGGAGAAAATGCCTTCATAGAATCTTTGTTTTGTCTTTGAAAGCTTTTTTTTACTTGGGGATATCTAGAATGTATTTAAATCAGTGTAGTAAACCTGATGTAATGGGACCAGTCTGCCACCTTGTGGAATTTTAATGCATCTTCCAATTTTACAAATTGAGCCAATGTTTGTAATTTAGAAATGATACTACCTGTGTTCAAATATTGGAGTTTTTTTTTCTAGTGTCAATTGAAGGAATCAGGTTTTTTTTTTTTAATGTTCTTTAAGGTTTTATCTTTTTGTTTTTTTCCTTTTTAGTGCTGTACCTGCAACATATGGACATTCCCATGCTAGGAGTCAAATCAGAGTTGCAGCTGCAGGCCTATGCGGCAGTAACAGCAACAGTGATGCCAGATCAGAGCCACACCTGTGACCTGTGTCACAGCTGTCACATCCTTAACCCACTGAGCAAGACCAGGGTTGGAACCCACATCACTGTGGATACTAGTCAGGTTCTTCACCCGCTAAGCCACAACGGGAACTCCAAGAATCCGTTTTATTTAGCATAAATAAAACTTGCACAGGCAAGATCTATATGAGGATAATTTAAAGTGTTTCTAATGGACACAAATACTTGAATAAATGTAAAGGTATTTTCTGTTCTTGGCTGGGGAGGAATACACAAAAGATGTGAATTGAGCATCATGGGGAAAGACAGATTTATTTATTTATTTATTTATTTATTTATTTATTTATTTATTTATTTATTGTCTTTTTGCCTTTTCTAGGACTGCACTCGCAGCATATGGAGATTCCCAGGCTAGGAGTCTAATTGGATCTGTAGCCACTGGCCTACTCCACAGCCACAGCAATGCCAGATCCGAGCCGCATCTGTGACCTACACCACAGCTTATGGCAACTCTGGATCCATAACCCACTGAGCAAGGCTAGGGATCAAACACGCAACCTCATGGTTCCTAGTCGGATTCGTTAACCACTGAGCCACGACGGGAACTCCATGGGAAAAGATTTAAATTGTTTTCATCACACGAAAGACTGCATATTGCAGAAATTCTCTTTGAAAAGAAAAATACAGTTAAAAAATTCTTTACAACTTTTGTGAACCTTGAAAACATTATGCTAAGTGAAATACCTGGTAATAAATAAATAATAATAAATAATAACGTTAAGCCAGATACAAAAGGATAAATATTGTATTTGTCCCTTTTTATTATGTGGAATAACCATTAAAAAATAAGCTCTCC
This sequence comes from Catagonus wagneri, assembly GCA_004024745.2. Taxonomy (NCBI): domain Eukaryota; kingdom Metazoa; phylum Chordata; class Mammalia; order Artiodactyla; family Tayassuidae; genus Catagonus; species Catagonus wagneri. The sequence goes on from PVHT021183607.1 coordinate 8,816,400, forward strand.
ACTTTCACTTTATCTTAGCTGAAAACATTTAGCTATCATGAAGGGCTTATGAAGTAAGAATAATAGCATTTACTAAGGTCTACTGTAGGCCTAAACATAATTCTCTCAATCTTCATAACAGCCCTGCACTATAGGCCTGATTAGTTACATATTGCAGATGAGGAAAATGAAGCTTGGTTAAATTCATTCATTTGATAAAGTTCTCAGCACCACTTGATGCCACAGAAAATGCTTAAACTCCTGTCTATCAGACTCCACAAAGCTGATACCTCAGATGTGGGGGAGCTCTGGTTGGGCACCCCTATCTTAAAAAAATTCCTAATCTGTTGTCTGATGTCCTTTTTCTTCATTTCCTTTGAAACACAAGATTCCACATTAGAGATGCAGCCCATATCTCAGCCTCTGCGGGGCTGGCTGGTTGTGAGTTTTTCCCTTCAGTTCTAAGGAAAGTACATGGTGCTGAGAAAGGAGGTTTGAAGTAGCAGGGTGGTTTCCTGCCAGACAGGCTGGGCTTGCTGGGCTGCACCATAAAATGCCAGGCTTTGAGCAAAGGGGAATCATCTTAGTAATCCACGACGTGGCTAGAACATATTCTAACAGTTTTGGAGACACACTGCCAAGCAGATGTTTTCATGGGTATCAGAACAACACAGCAAGTGATCTGAAAACTATCTATTCAACAGATAATACTTATTGGGCTCCTATTATGATCAGATGTTGGCCTGTGTGATATTTTGTTAATTATCGAAACATGCAAAAATCCCTGCCTTAATAGAGGTTTGATGCCAGTAAGAGCAGGCAGAAAATAAGAGTCATAGGTAAATTATATAGTGCATTAGAAAGCGATTTTTTTTTTTTTAATGCGGAATGGGGGAGTTCCCGACGTGGCTCAGGGAGTATAGGCCAAGCAGCTGTAGCTCCAGTTAGACCCCTAGCCTGGGAACCTCCACATGCCTTGAGTGTGGCCCTGAAATGACAAAAGACAAAAAAAAAAATTACAGAATGGGGGAGTTCCCTTCATGGCTCAGCAGTTAACGAACCTGACTAGGATCCATGAGGATGTGGGTTTGATCCCTGGCCTCCCTCAGTGGGTTAAGGATCCGGCATTGCCCGTGAGCTGCGGTGTAGGTCGCAGACGCGGCTCAGATCCCGCGTTGCTGTGGCTGTGGCGTAGGCCGACAGCTGTGGGTCTGATTGAACCCCTAGCCTGGGAACCTACATATGCCGCAGGTGCGGCCCAAAAAAAAAAAAGAAAACTACGGAATGGGATGTTTCTTATTAAAAAATAGGCCAAAGGAAAATATTGCTAAATCTGATAGTTTTCATCCTCATCTTGCTCTTAGCAGAATATGACATAGTTGTTCATCATCTTCTTCAAACACATTTTTCTTCCTTCCAGAATTCCACACTGCTGGTTTCCTCCTATCCCAATGGCTAATATCCTCTGGCTATTTTTAGCTTATTTCTTCTTATTTCCCCAACCTCTAAACACTGGAGTGCCCTGAGACCTTACTTGTCAGTCTGCACTCCCTTGCCCGGGGATCTTGTCCAATATCATGATTTTCAATATCGTGCGTTGCCAAACTCCAAAGTTACAACTCCAGCCCAGAACTCTCCTGTGACTTGTAGGCTATTCGGTTGCTCACCCAAGCTCTCTACTTGTAAATGCAAGTTTAATATGAATTTCTGTTCTTTCCTCCAAAGAAATCTGTCCTCCCACAGTTAATAACAGCAGTCAGCCTTCCAGTTTTATCTCAGGCTGAAAACCCTAATGCCTTCCTTGAATTTTCTCTTTCACCCCGGCCTGTTGTAGCTTCCAAATATATCCAGAACCTGCCAACTTTTCACCTTAAGTTCCCGGCCTCGTCCAGATCACCATCATCTCTCACTGGATTATCACAAGTACAATTTTCCCCCGCTTTTTGGGAAGCTGAAGTTTCACCGCTTTGCTTTTTGGAAAAATCTGCATGAGTACCACCTATTTTTGTTCCCTGAAAGACATCTTAAGAGGATTTTTGCTTTTACAAAAAGAGGAGAAAAGGGGAAATCGTGTTCAGTGTTTGTTTTGCAACCAGCTGGTTAGAAAGGCTGCATCCCTGGAGTTACTGTTGTGACTCAGGGGAAACGAATCCGACTAGGAACCATGAGGTTGTGGGTTCGATCCCTGGCCTCACTCAGTGGGTTAAGGATCCGGCGTTGCCGTGAGCTGTGGTGTAGGTTGCAGACACGGCTCGGATCCCACGTTGCTGTGGCTGTGGTATAGGCTGGCAGCTGTAGCTCAGATTAGACCCCTAGCCTGGGAACCTCCAGATGCTGCGGTGCGGCCCTAAAATGACAAAAGACAAAAAATAAAAGATAATAATAAAGAAAAAGAAAGGCTGCATCCCTAAACATGGAGACTAGCAACGCCAAGCTCCTTACCTGGAAACTACACTCAGCATCAAGCTACCAGAGCTTTGCACGGTGTCTGTGAGCATCTGTACTTTATCTCAGTTTATTTTGTTCATGTGTTATCAAGACATGTCCTAAAGTAGTTGCTTTCTCGCCACTTCAGCTTAGAAAAGATTTCATAGGAAAAATCTGTTTTGTTTGTTTGTTTTTGCTTTTAGGGCCACACCCGAGGCATATGGAGGTTCCCAGGCTAGGGGTCGTATAGGAGCTACAGCTGCCGGCCTATGCCACAGCCACAGCAATGCCAGATCTGAGCTGTGTCTGTGACCTACACCACAGCTCACAGCAACGCCAGATCCTTAACCCACTGAGCAAGGCCAGGGATCGAACCCACGTCCTCATGGATACCAGTAGGGTTCGTTACCAATGAGCTGCATGGGAATTCCTTGCTCTTTTTTGAGCCACATCAGGCACACTCCTGTCCCAGGGTCTTTGCATTTGCTCTTCCATCTGCCTGGAACAGCCTGAAATAGCTGCCTGACATATGCTTCTCCTCCTTCAGATTTTAAAGTGTCATCTCAGTGAGGCTTTCCCTGGCTAACCAGTTTAAACCTTCCAACCCCCATACCTCCCTCCTGTCCTGTTTACTTTTCCCCAAGCACTTAACCTAACACACCATATAACACATACAGGATGTGTTCTTCATTTGGTGGGATTATTTGTCCATTTTATTCATTACTATATCCCTAGGGCCCGGCTCATGTTAAATGTTCAGTCTGTAAATGTCCCAAGTCCAAAGTTGAGCAAGTTGGGTTCTTGGCTTGTTGCAATGAGGAAGAATGTACACCAGGGCGAGCCATGGAGCGACTCAGTAAATGTTAACAAGGACTTAGAGCAGCAAGGCTTGCCTGTATCAGGTTATTTGGGGGAGCAAGTGGGATTTTGCTCTGGATTGGATGCTACCAGGAAGGAGTAATAATAACCTGGTTGGGTATCTTTTTTGTTTTTTTGGTCTTTTTTTTGCCTTATTTGGGCCGCACCCGCGGCATATGGAGGTTCCCAGGCTAGGGGTCTAACAGGAGCTGTAGCCACCGGCCTTCGCCACAGCCACAGCAACGTGGGATCCGAGCCGCGTCTGCGACCTACACCACAGCTCACGGCAACGCCGGATCCTTCACCCACTGATCAAGGCCAGGGATCGAACCCGCCACCTCATGGTTCCTAGTCAGATTCGTTAACCACTGAGCCACGACGAGAACTCCCTGGTTGGGTATCTTAATGAATTTGTTCTGGATGGGGGGGACCAGTGCAAGGCTAAAACTGTAATTGGTAAAGCAGCGCCAGTTGATATTAGCTGGGAGAGAGAGATGTTTGGGATTTTTGTACTTCACACAGTGACCTTGCTTTTTGTCTTGGCTTCAATAAGATTTATGAAGTGGTCTTGCTTTTTGTTTTGTCTCACTTTATCAAGGTCACACAACAGTCTACATCAACACAGATTTGCTGTTCTGTGCAGTGTTTTAGGTCCATGAGGGAAAATACGACGCCTATCTGCGAATGCCAGCCCAGCTACTAATGCCACCCAGAGACCTAGCTATTAGGATTAGGCTAGTTCACAAGGCCAGTGGTTGCTTTGCTCTTGTACACGTGTATGTTTTTAAAATGATTTAATGGATGCATATAAGGCTGGTCCTCATATACCTGAGGGGCTGTGACATGAAAGTGAAAGTAGGCTCATTTTCTAAGAATTCTGAGGCTAGAGGTGGGACAATGGGTAAAGGCGCGGAGTGAGCAAGCTTCCACTCACTGTAAGAACTTTAACAAAATGAGCCACTCAGCAGGAAGATGAATTCCAATGATAACTTCTCAACAGGAGTCTAAAGAGATAATTGACTGAGTTGTGACCAAGGCCCTGAATGGAAGGCTGTACTAATAGCTTCAGATTTTTATGCAGTTCTGTGACGATCTCCCAAAGCTTGCTTGGCTTTCCAGCATTCTTCCTAAGGAGTTCCCAGTAAGAAGCAGACACTGGCTCCATTAAGATGAAGAAGACACTCACTGTCTAGGTCCTTTGAGGATTTCACAGTCCAAAAGCTGGGACAGGCATGGAAGCAAACATCTGCAGTATAGATTTTTTTTCTTTTTTTTTTGCTGCAACCGGAGGCATGTAGAAGTTCCTGAGCCACTGACTGAACCTGGGCCACACCACAGCAGCGACCTGAGCCACAGCAATGACAATGCCGGATCCTTAACCCACTGTGCTACAAGGGAACTCCCTGAAGTGAAGTTCTTAAGCGCAGTTCTGAAGAAGCAGTTCTTACTGGGGACAATTCCCACTCCCCCCATTCCCCCCCCCCTGCCCCGTGGGACATCTGGCAATGTCTGGAGACATTTTTGATTGCCATCAAGTGGGGAGGGGTACTACTTACAGCTAGTTGGAAGAGTCCACGAACATTAAGCATCATACACTGCATGGGACAGCCTCCGCATCAAAGACTCATCCATCTCAAAATGTCAGTAGTGGAGTTCCCTTGTGGCTCACCTGGTTATGAACCTGACTAGAATCCATGAGGATGAGGGTTCGATCCCTGGCCTTGCTCAGTGGGTTAAAGATCTGGCGTTGCCGTGAGCTACGGTGTAGGCTGAAGGCCAGGCTCAGATCCCATGTCACCGTGGCTGTGGTGTAGGCCAGCAACTAGAGCTCCAGTTCAACCCCTAGCCTGGGAACTTCCTGTGCTTCAGGTACGGCCCTAAAAAGCAAACAAACAAACAAACAAAAAATGTTAATAGTGCCAATATTGATAAACCTTGTTCTAGAGGAAAGAGAAAAAAATTATAGATATGCAGAGGGAGGAATGGGTCTTGCTGGTCCTAGGAAATATGGGGAAAGATTTTTTAGATGAGGGATATCTGAGCTGGGTTTTGAAGATGGGATAGGATTTCCATGGTAAAAATAAAAAATGCTGGTTATTTTAGAGAGAGTCTGAAATGTCAGTTGATAAATGCTATAATGCCTGCAACTTACTGCAAATAATTCAATGTGGGGATGCGAATGGTGTGAGAAAGAGTAGAAGTTTGCCCAGGAGTTGATAATTGTTGAAACTGTTGATGGATACCTCGAGGTTAGTTATACTCTTTATTTCGTGTGTGTTCTTGAAATTTTCCATAATAAAAAATCTCAATAAAGTTTTTTCCTTTTTTTGTTGTTGTTGTGGTAGAATATACATAACATAAAATTTACCATTTAGGAGTTGCTGCTGTGGCTCAGTGGGATCACCAGCCTCTCTGCAGCACCAGGATGCAGGTTTGATCCCCTGCCGGGCACAACAGGTTAAAAGGATCCTGTGTTGCCACAGCTGTGCTGGGGGTCACAACTGCAGCTTGGATCTGATCCTTGGCCTGGGAATTCCATATGCCCCAAGGTGGCCAAAAAAGAAAAAGTTACCAGAGTTCCCGTTGTGGCTCAGTGGTTAACGAATCTGACTAGGAACCATGAGGTTGCAGGTTCGATCCCTGGCCTCGCTCCGTGGGTTAAGGATCCGGTGTTGCCGTGAGCTGTGGTGTAGGTTGCAGATGAGGCTCAGATCCCGCGTTGCTGTGGCTGTGGCGAAAGCCGGCAGCTACAGCTCCTGTTAGACCCCTAGCCTGGGAACATGCCGCGGGTGCGGCCCTGGATAAGGCAAAAAGACAAAAAAAAGAGAAAAAGTTACTGTTTAACCATCTTTTAGTATACAATTCAATGGCATTAAATACATTCACAGTGTTAAGCAACCATCACCACTATCTATTTGCAGAACTTTTTCATCATCCGGAACAGGAATTCTGAATTCATTAAACACTAAGTCCCTATTCCCTCCTCCTTCCAACTCCTGGTGACCTCTATTCTACTTTATGTCTCTGTGGATTTGCCTATCTAGATACTTTGTATCATTGGAGTCATATAATGTTTGTCCTTTCATGTCAGGCTTGTTTGACTTAGCATAGTATTTTCAAAGTTTACCCAAGTTGGTAGCTCCCATTGTGGTGCAGCGGAAACAAATCCCACTAGTATCCATGAGGATGGGGTTTGATCCCCAGCCTCTCCCAGTGGGTCGGGGATCCAGCCTTGCTGTGGCTGTGGTGTAGGCTGGTGGCTATAGCTGTGATTCCACCCCTAGCCTGGGAACTTCCATATGCTGAGGATGTGGCCCAAAAAAGTGAAAAAAAAAAAAAGTTTACCCATGTTGTAACATGTATCAGAATTTCATTCCTTTTTATGGCTGAACAATACCACATTGTATGCATGTACTGTATGCATGTACTATATTTTATTTGTCCATTCATCTGCTGATTATAATCAATTTTAAAAGAACTTTATTTTGGGAAGGAGGGTAGGATACTGTTTGCATGTTTAAGTGGAAAATGGAATTGTATAGCACTGAGGAAATAATTAGATAAGTTTGTCATTTCTGGGGGCTCACAAACACAGAGCAGGGAGCTGTGGCTGACGGGGCTGCTAGGAATGGTAGGACTGGGTTAATAGGAGACTCATGTCCCCAACCAAGGCTACGACCTTTTCCTTTTTTCTTTTCTCTTCTTTTCTTTTTCTTTTCTCTTTTTGTTTCTTTTCTTTCTTTCCTATGGCTGCATTCATGTCATATAAAAGTTCCTGGGCCAGGAATTGAATCTGAGCCACAGCTGCAACCTATGCTACAGCTACGGCCACACTGGATCCTTAACCCACTGTGCTGGGCCAGGGACAGAACGCCTGCCTCCACAGTGACCCGAGCCACTTCAGTTGGATTCTTAACCCACTATGCCACAGCCAGGTCTCTCTATGACCTTTTTCTTACAGGCAAGGGGGAACCAATGAAGGTTCCTCCCCTGCCCTAATCAAAATATATTTCTTATTTTTTTTTCTCTCTACAACTAATACATGCTTGTGTTAAAAGTTCAAACCATACTGGAGTTCCTGTCGTCGCTAAGTGGTTAACAAATCTGACTAGGAACCATGAGGTTGCGGGTTCAATCCCTGGCCTTGATCAGTGGGTTAAGGATCTGGCGTTGTCATGAGCTGTGGTGTAGGCCACAGATGCGGCTCTAATCCTGCATTGCTGTGACTGTGGTGTAGGCCAGCAGCTTTAGCTTCGACCCCTAGCCTGGGAACTTCCATATGCCACGGGTGCAGCCCTAAAAAATGGAAAAAAAAAGCTAATAGACTAAGTTAATGTGTGTATTGTAAACCCAGTGCAACTACTAAGCACATTTTGGGAAGCAGGGTATTCAGAAACATTCTAAAGAAATTGCATCGAAGTTCTAAAACATGTTCAAGTAACCACCCAAGACCAAGAAAGAAGAAACTGAAGCAAGAGGAACAACCAAAACACATAAAAATGGCAGACTTAAGCCCTAAGATATTAAGAATTACTTTTTTTAGTAATTACTTTAAATTCAAAGATAGAGGTTTTCAGAGTCGATAAAAACACAACCCAACTCCAGTGCTATCTACTCGAAACTCATTCAAAATATAATGGCATAGGAATTCCCGTCGTGGCTCAGTGGTTAACGAATCCGACTAGGAACCATGAGGTTGCGGGTTCAATCTCTGGCCTTGCTCAGTGGGTTAAGGATCCGGCATTGCCGTGAGCTGTGGTGTAGGTTGCAGACGCGGCTCGGATCCTGCATTGCTGTGGCTGTGGTGAAGGCCAGCAGCCACAGCTCCTGTTAGACTCCTAGCCTGGGAACCTCCATATGCCGCGGGTGTGGCTCTACATAAAGGCAAAAAGACAAAAAAAAAAAAAAAAAGATTGGGTTAGAGCTATCACTGGTTAAACAGCTGTAATCATTTATGTAGTTATAAGAGGAAGATATTAGCAATTTTCAGGGTTTCAGAGTGGCCTTGACTCTTGACTCTGCCTTATTACACTACAATGTCAGAATGGCCTTTGTCTGAGTATTGTTTGTATCCTGAGAGGTCTACTTGCTGTTTTGTTAGGAATATTACAGCCTAATGTGAAAATTAAGAAAGGAAAACCTGGAGTTCCTGTTGTGGCTCAGCTGGTTAAGAACCTGGCTAGTATCCATGAGGATGCAGATTCAGTCCCTGGCCTCTCTCAGTGGATTAAGGATCTGTCGTTGCTGCAAGCTGTGGCATAGATCGCAGATGTGACTTGTGTCTCATGTTTCTGTGGCTGTGGTGTAGGCTCTGGTTCAACCCCTAGCCTGGGAACTTCCATATGCTGCAGGCGTGGCCCTAAAAAAAAAAAAAAACGGAAAAAGATACCTATGATCAAACAAATAAATAGGCATATCTGATGCCTACTTGGTGCAAAATTCTTGAACAGTGCTTCTCAAAATACGGTTTAGGGGAGTTCCTCTCGTGGCTCAGCAGAAGTGAATCTAACTAGGAACCACGAGGTAGCGGGTTCAATCCTGGCCTTGCTCAGTGGGTTAAGGATCCAGCCTAGCTGTGAGCTGTGGTGTAGGCCAGCAGCTGCAGCTCTGATTAGAGCCCTAGCCTGGGAACCTCCACATGCCCTGGGTGCGGCCCTAAAACGACAAACAGAAAAAAAAGAAAGGTTTAGGAACTCCTGTGATTACTTGTGTAGGTATCTTAAAGTTTCTTATATTAATATTTAGAGTGCAACAGTATTCATCATTCTGTGTCCTTTGTGATTTATCATAAAGACAAGTATAAGGTCAAAATGTGCTGGATTAATTATAAGATTTCTGAAATCAATTTTTAATTATACAAGTAATACATAAATGTGTTCTCGTAAAAAATAAAAACAATATAGAACTGCTTAAGGGTTCCAGTTCTAATTCTCGACACCACTATTCATTTAGGGTGTATTTTTCCAGACCTTTTGCCATGCATTTACACACTTACGAATTAGTATAAAATGTATACTTTTATAAAACAATGTTATACTGTATTTTTCCTTTTGCAACTTAAAAAAAAATTCACCATTGGATTTATGAATCTTTTATTTATTTATTTTTTGACTTTTTGCTTTTTCCAGGGCTGCACTCGCGGCATATGGAGGTTCCCAGGCTAGACCCCTAGACCCCGGAGCTGTAGCCACCAGCCTTCGCCACGGCCACAGCAACGCCAGATCCGAGCCGCGTCTGCAACCTACACCATAGCTCACAGCAACGCCGGATCCTTAACCTACTGAGCGAGGCCAGGTATTGAACTCTCAACCTCATGGTTCCTAGTCGGCTTCATTAACCACTGAGCCATGACGGGTACTCTGGATTTATGAATCTTTAAAACTGCTGCATGTATTTTGTAATATGAAGTATCGCAGTTAACATAGCTATTTACTTGCTGCGAAAGTCCCAGCTCTTTACTGTTACTGAGCTGGACCACACAACTCACAGACAGTTACCTGTGCAAACGTGCTCTAGTTCCCTAGAGTTGATAGCAGTTAGTGAAATCTCAAGGTCACCCAGAAAGGTATATTTTAAAACATAATATATCACACCAAATAGTTTCCCAAAATGGCTATATAACAAATTTACACACCTATGTGGAGGTTTTTATATTACCCCTTGGTAGAAATTATTTCTCCCAGGAGGAGTGCTCTAGGCCTGGTACACCCATCCCCCCGCTCCGGCCTTGACCCAGGCTGTACAGTCCCACTGCCTTTTTATCTCTAGTCTCAGCCCCGCCCCTTCCGCTCGGAGGTCCCGTCTCCCGGCCACTTCTGTTCAGAGGGCGGGGCGTGGGTCGGCCGTGACGTCACTACCGGCTAGACGCCATCTTGCTGGTTCCCGGCGGGTCCTGGATGTGGCGGCAGCAGTGTTGAGGGCGTGGGCAAGGGTGGGGTGAGGGGGCGAGGCCGCGGCTGGGGCGGCGAAATTCTCCACCCCTCAGCCCCACCGCGTGGGACGGCGTGAACGAGGTGTCGGAGGGATGTCCGCCTTCTCTGAGGCGGCGCTGGAGAAGAAGCTGTCGGAGTTGAGCAACTCGCAGCAGAGCGTGCAGACCTTGTCCCTGTGGCTCATCCACCACCGCAAGCACTCGCGGCCCATCGTCACGGTGTGGGAGCGGGAGCTGCGGAAAGGTAAGTCGGCCGCGCCTCTCTGCCGCTCCCCACCACTTGGCCGGGTCCCGAAGCCCCCGAAACCCGGCGCCCCGCTCTTTGAGGCCCCCATTACCCCAGCAACCCTAACTCACCGCCGCCCCGCACCCCCCCTACCCAGCGCCTGGGGCTCCCTGGTGTCGGTGGTCTGCGGGCCGGGAGAAGCGTCGTGCACTGCACTTCCAGCAAAGTCGGCGCTTAGTAGATGTTGAATAAGGAATAAAGGATTAATACTTCTGTTGATTTAACGCGGAGACAGTAGCCAGGGGCTCGGGACTCTGCACCTAATTGCAATCAGGGTTTTTTTTTTTTTTTTTCATTGTGTACATTATAATGGAGGATGGGGAGGGGAAAGATTGGGAAATGTGCACAGGAAAAGATCTGTATGCGGTTGGGAGATACTTATTTCTGTAACACATCATCTCAATCTTATAAAATTAATAGAGGAGTCAGAGTTTAGAGCTGGGAAACCTAAAATAAGATGCGTGATGCAATGGAAAAAATCCAGAATTTGTAGATTTTAGAGGACCTGGATTGGGGACATTTCTTAATTTCTGGGTTGGAAGTGCCTGAAAATGAGGGAGTTAGATTAAGTGATCTAAGGTCGTTTCTTGCTCTGTGATTATATGCCTCTAGGTCAGTGTCTTTTATTTTACAGAGCATTCGATAGAGCTCCTGTAAATTAACTTTTTTGAGCAACAGTCTTGCTGTCACTAAAATATCTAGAAGAATCATTTTGCTGCGACTGCAGAGCCAGTTTATCCAACAACTGATTGTATGATTGTGCGACTGAAAATTAAAGTATTTCGTTTACTTAGTCTGGATTTGTACCTTGATTCTTAATTCATTGGGTAAAGGTAGTGGGCACTTTTAATTGCTGTCTCAGACACCCTGGTGTATCTGATACGATGGTTATTTATTATTTAAGGGTTTTAACAACATGTTCTTAATCAAAATAAAATGCTTAAGTACCGATCCATAAGAAAGCCATATGATAAATTAATATGATAGCCAAAATGTGGCATTGACTATATAGAATGGAGACAAACTGTCGTTTTCTTGTGTATTTGCTTGTGGTTGATCCCTTAGAAGAAGTTGATGTAGAGCTCTGTTTTTCACTTCATATGTAAGTATGTGTATTGGCTCTCATGGAGGAATTCACCTGTAAGTAGCCAAAAAGGTTTGAGAAACACAAATATATATGTCTGGAAGATAGCTGTGAACTTTGAGAAGGCAGGTTTTGTCTTTGCTTTTATACCTTGTTAGATGTGAAAATCAGCAACAGGTATATACCGTTAAGAACCACAGATCACTAGAAAGATGGACGTACTGTTAAAGGCATTTCACATTAGAGGAACCTGAAAGATGAGTAAATGATACTTAATCTTACTTATCAAGAAAAAATAAAGTAATGAAGTACCACTTTATACCCTTTATTAAAAAGTATGACAATACCAAAAATTGGTGAGGAAGACAGGAAACAGGAACTCTCTACATTGCTGGTTGTAGTGTGAAAAAAGGGATGGTCTTGGCAACCTCTAATGAAGTTGAAGGTATATATCCTTTGATCTAGTAATTCTGTGAATATATCCTGGAAACTCAAGGAATTATGTTTATTGTAGCCTCTTAATAGCAAAAATAGATAAACAATTTAAATATCTCACTAGAGTATGACAAATATATTTTGACATTCATACAATATAAGACTGTCTAGTAGTTTTCAGGAACAAACTAGAGCTACATGAAATAACATGATTGAATTAAAGGACGACAAAATGTTGAGCTAAGAAATTAAGAGGCAGACCAATATGCCATTTGGTGAAAGTTTGAAAACATACAAAACAATATATTGTTTCTGGATATCTATAGTTATTGCTAGAATATACGTAGTAATGATTAACACCATAGTCCAAGGTAGTGGTTGCCTTAAAGGAAAGAGGAAAGAGAGTGGGTCTGTGTTATCTTACAGTACATATATTTAAAACATTTTTTGAAACAACTGGGGGAAACGAATAAGATGTACTATTAGCTGAGTTTAGGAATGATTCCTTACATTTAAAAGTTTCATAAATAGAAAAAATTAAAAGCACATAAGTAAATGCTTTAGGAGGAGAATAGTTTGGGTGATGATGAGATGATAGAAATGATAGTAATACCAGTAGTGGTGATGACCGGGCTGCTGATTGTGTGTGTTGTGGGATTATCTGCCAGAGGTTTCCTTTCCTTGACATAAGACTGTGCCTTTTGTAGGGCATAGCCTTTTGTCCTCACGGTTGTCTGCAGTTTTGCTTGTCAACTTTAGGATCCTCCATCTCCTGTAGTATAATGATAATGACAGTGATTTGCTGTGTACCAGCCATTGTTTTAGACGTATTACTGTGATGTCTCGAATACTTACATTATCCTTGCAAAATAAGTATTTTTGAAAGGAATTGATCAAGTTTGAAATAAATCAAGAAATAAACTAAGGAAAATTAGTTGAACTTTTTTCTTCTTTTTTTAGCTTTCTAGGGCCGCACCCGCGGCATATGGAGGTTCCCAGGCTAGGGGTCAAATCGGAGCTACATCTGTCGGCCTTCGCCACAGTCACGGCAGCGCCAGATCCGAGCCGGGTATGCGACCTACACCACGGCTCATGTCAACGCTGGATCCTTAACCCACTGAGCAAGGCCAGGGATCAAACCCGCAACCTCATGGTTCTTAGTTGGATTCGTTTCCGCTGCGCCACAGTGGGAACTCCTAGTTGAACATTTTGTATTAAGCTAGGTGTCCTTTAGTTCCTTGAGAACTAAAGTGTTTAGAGAAGACAAAAATGGCACATTGGTGGGAAGAATAACTGCTCAGAATGTAAGAATGAGTAAGTAAGATGATCTTTCACTGTGGTAACCATGTAACTATGAAGATTTCTCCTCTTTGTCTACTTTTCTTATCTTTGTCTTTTTAAAAGAAAGAGAAAACCTGTTGGGAGGGATATACCCTAGGGTCTTTATGAAGACTAGAGTAGCTCTTATTCCCTGATAAATGCAGCAGAGTGTAACCAAAAACATAAGTGACCATTTTGCTGTTGTTTTGTAAGCAGCTCTATTGAGATATAATTAACGTACTGTACAATTCACCCAATTTGGTTTTTTTTTACATATAACAGTGTATTTTATTTCAATTATAGGTGTACAAAAATCACCCAGTTGGTTTTTAAAAAGTCATATTGTTGGAAAACCATCACCATAATAAATAGTAGAAATTCGTTTTAGTCATCATTGTCCCTACCCCAGGTCTAGGCAACCACTGATTTACTTTGTTTCTATAGATTGGCCTTAAATGGACTCTTCTGTGACTAGTTTTCCTTTGGTCAGTATAATGTCTTCCAGGGTCACTCTTATTATATCATGTATTTAGTGTTTCATTCCTTTCTGTAGCCAAACAATAATCCATTTTATGAATTTACCCATCAGTCGATGGACATTTGTGTTGCTTTCACTTTTTGGCTATTATGAACAGTACTGCTATGAACATTTGTGTAAAAGCTTTTGTGTGGAATGTTTTAATTTTTCTTGGATGTGTACATAGGAGTAGAATCCTAGGTCATATATGAACTCTGTGATTAACCTGTTGAGGAATTGCCAGACTCTTTTCCACAGTGACTACATGATTATACATGTAAAAAAAATTTTTTTTTTTTGAGCTGCACCTGTGGCACATGGAAGTTCCCAGGTTAGGGATTGAAACAGAGTTGCTGGCCTATGCCACAGCCACAGCAGCGTGGGATCTGAGCCTCATCTGCGACCTTCACCACAGCTCATGGCAATGTTAAGTGGATCCTTAAACCACTGAGTGAAGTCAGGGATCAAATCTGCATCCTCATGGATACTGGTCGGGTTCATTACCGCTGAGCCACAGTGGGAACTCCCTCATTATATATTTCTACCTGCAGTGTATAGGGATCCAGTTTCTCCATATCTCTAACAACACTTGTTATTACCTGTCTTTTTGTTTGGTATAAAGTGTCTTGTGGTTTGGTTTGCATTTTCCTGATGACTAATGATGTTGAGTATATTTTCATGTGCTTATTGGCCATTTGTGTGTATGTTGTCTTTGGAGAAGCGTCTGTTCAGATCTTGGCCCATTTTAAAATTGAGTTGTTTTTCTATTGTTAAGTGTTCTTTATGTATTTTAGATACAAGTACTTTATCAGATCCATGACTTACAAATGTTTTCTCCCATTCATTACTTTGTATTTTCACTTTCTTAATACTGTTTGTTTTTTTTTTTTTTTGTCTTTTTGCCTTTTCTAGGGCCGCACTCTTGGCATATGGAGGTTCCCAGGCTAGGGGCAGAATTGGAGCTGTAGCCACCAGCCTACACCACAGGCACAGTAACACGGGATACGAGCCGCGTCTGTGACCTACACCACAGGCCAGGGGTCTAACAGGAGCTGTAGCTGCCGACCTTCGCCACAGCCACAGCAACACGGGATCCAAGCTGCGTCTGCAACCTACACCACAGCTCGTGGCAACGCCGGATCCTTAACCCGCTGAGCGGGGATCAAACCCGCAACCTCATGGTTCTTAGTCGTATTCGTTAACCACTGAGCCACGAAGAGAACTCCATGTCAAATATATTTAAAAAAATAAAGTTTGTTCCTGCTTTCATAGAATTTACAGTCTCATAGGGAGGGCAAACAATGAAGAAGAAAATTGTAAATATAAATTTTGTATTAAGTGCATTTAAAAGAGGAAAACCTTAAGTAGTAGATAGGGGAATCATCTCTGTAAGGTGACCTTTAGTACAAGACCCCTCTGGAACAGCTGTTCCATCAGTGGGGAGGAGGCATTCAGCCACTGGCTATGTGAAGTTACTAAGGCAAATAGTCTGAGATACAAAGAGTCAAACCTGGGAATGTCCGGCTCTTGAGTAGTTGTTACAGTTTTCCTCAAGTTGGTAACAATTAAAATGTTAGAATACTTAAAATTTAGATTTTTCCTGGAGTTCGATCCCGTCGTGGTCCAGTGGTTAACGCATCTGACTAGGATCCGTGAGGACACAGGTTCGATCCCTGGCCTCATTGGGTTAAGGATCCCGCGTTGCCATGAGCTGTGGTATAGGTCGCAGATGTGGCTCGGACCCTGCATTGCTGTGAGTAGACTGGCAGCTATAGCTGCGATTCAGTCACTAGCCTAGGAATCTCCATAAGCCGCAAGTGCGGCCATTAAAAAAAAAAAGGAAAAAATAATTTAGATTTTCCCTCTATTTGTAATTACTTGTTAAAATCAGTACTTTGTTGTCAATAAACTATATTAGACATCTTTCAGGGAGCTAATTATCACCTTATATTTTATTATGGACTGGAGGGTAATGTGATAGTTGAGAAGTAGATAGTGGGTTCCTGTAAATAGCTGTTTCCCTTATTCAATTTTTAAACTTCATAATCTCAACATGTTGCCTCTGATGAAGTTTCTTAAATATGTCTCACATTTACATGAATATAGCTTTAGGTTTGTAAGGGGACACAAAATAAGTACTGTGTCTTCTTAGATGCTCTATTTGGTTTTATTTATTTGTTTATTTATCTGTTTATTGGCCACATGCACAGTACATGGGAGTTCCCAGGCCAGGAATAGAACCTGAGCCACAGCAGTACAATGCCGAATCCTTAACCGCTAGGCCACCAGGGAACTGTGTCTCTTTGGTTTTAAAAAAATAGGGCAAAGAACATTTTTTATCTGCCTTAAAAACGTGTAGTAATATAAATCCTTAAAGTAGATTCTGTTTTGAATTGACTGTTTAATGGCTTTTATATTGTCCATTACTATACTTTGTACAGTACTGTTATACTTTTTTATAGTGTTCAATTCAACAAGTGAGAGAGACTATGTATATGTTGTCCTTTCCTTCCTTCTTCCTTTTCTTTTCCCTGTCCTGTCCTGTCCTGTCCTGTCCGGTCCTGGTCCTGGTCCTGTCCTTTCTCATTTTTTGGCCATCCTGTAGCATATGAGTTTCCTGGGCCAGGGTTCAGATCTGAGCTGCAGTTTTGACCTACACTGCAGCTGTGTCAACTGTGTTGAATCCTTTAACCCACTGTGCCAGGTTGGAGGTCGAATCTGCATCCTGGCACTGCAGAGATGCCATTGATCCTATTGCGCCACAGCAGGAACTCTGTATATTTTGTTAGTTCTTATACTTAAAAGAATTGGTTGTTCTCCAACTGTATGACTTTTATGAACCTCCTTGTAGTCATCATCCAGCTTTAACAGTCATACTCTCTGTTAACAACTTTAATATTTGATTTAAATATTTGATTTGATATTTCATTTCTTAAAATATCATCAAATATCTAGCCAGTATTTGTTTCCTTGATTGTCTCACTTTTGTTTTAATCAGGATCCAAGTAAAGTTCATTCGATTATTATATTCCTTAAATCCCTTTGCATGTATGGATTTCCTCTGTCTTTAAGTTCATTCTTTGAAAAAACCAAATTGGGAGTTCCCGTCGTGGCGCAGTGGTTAACGAATCCGACTAGGAACCATGAGGTTGCGGGTTCGATCCCTGCCCTTGCTCAGTGGGTTAACGATCTGGCGTTGCCGTGAGCTGTGGTGTAGGTTGCAGACACGGCTAGGATCCTGCGTTGCTGTGGCTGCGGTGCAGGCCAGTGGCCACAGCTCTGATTAGACCCCTAGCCCGGGAACCTCCACATGCCGCGGGTGCGGCCATAAAATGACAAAAGGCAAAAAAAAAAAAAAAAAAAACAAATTGGCTGTTTCATAGATATTCTCAGAATCTAGATCAGGGATTATCAAACTCTATGGTTAAAGGATCCTTCTACTTATTGAAGGCCCTAGATCTTTCATTTCTGTGGTTTATATTGGTAGTTAAATTAGAAAGTAAAACATTCTGGTAGTTCTGTGGTGTAGCAGGTTAAGGATTTGGTGTTGTCACTGCAGCAGCTTGGGTCTCTGCTGTGGTGTTGGTTTGATCCCTGGCCTGGGAACTTCTACATGCCTTGGGCAAGGCAAAAACAAACAAACAAACAAACTACAGTACTCAATTGATCTCACATTAACATAAAATTACCTTTTTGATTTTTGGTTGCACATGTGGCGTGCAGAAGTTCTGGGACCAGGGATCAAATCCAAGCCACAGCAGTGCAATGCTGGATCTTTATTTTATTTATTTCTTTGTTTTTTTTTCCTTTAGGGCCACACCCACGGCATCTGGAAGTTCCCCGGCTAGGGGTTGAATCAGAGCTGCAGCTGCCGGCCTACACCATAGCCACAGCAACCAGGGATCCAAGTCGTGTCTCTGACTTACACTGCAGCTTGTGGCAATGCCGGATCCTTAACCCTCTTAGAGGGGCCAGGGATCAAACCCATGTCCTCATGGATACTAGTCGGGTTTGTTACCATTGAGCCACAAAAGGAACTCCTCTTATTTATTTGTTTTTAGGGCCACACCAGTGGCATATGGAAGTTCCCAAGCTAGGGATCAAATTGGAGCTACAGCTGCTGTCCTGCACCACAGCCACAGCAACAGAGGATCTGAGCCACATCTGCGACCTACACCACAGCTCACGGAAACACTGGGTGAGGCCAGGGATCGAACTAGCAACCTCATGGTTCCTAGTCGGATTTGTTTCCGCTGCGCCACAACGGGAACTCCTCTCTTGTTTATTTTTCTTTGTTTTTTATCTTTTTTAGGGCTGCACCCAAGGCATATGGAGGTTCCCAGGCTAGGGGTGGAATCAGAGCTGCATTTGCCAGGCAGTGCCACAGCCACGACAACACCAGATCTGAGCCCTGTCTGTGACCTACACCACAGCTCATGGCAACACCAGATCCTTAACCCACTGAGCAAGGCCAGTGATTGAACCTGCATCCTCATGGATACTAGTCGGGTTCGTTAACCACTGAGGCACAACAGGAACTCCACTCCTATTTTTTAAAAAAAATAAATTTTATTGGACTATAGTTGACTTATAGAATTATGTTAGTTTCAGGTATACAACAAAGCAAATCAGTTTTATGTATAAAAATATGGAATGCTTCACAAATTTGCATGTCATTCTTGTGAAGGGGCCCTGCTGATCTCTGTATCATTCCAATTTTAGTACATGTGCTGCTGAAGTAAGCACCAAGAATAACATATTTAATGAAAAATATCTATTTGCTAAAAATATTAAAGGAGTGATTGATTTATATTTTTTTGTAAGTCTATGGCTTTCTTAGTTGAAAGCTGAATTCTCATGTCTGCTTTTGCATTCAATCTTCTTATGATGTATATCACATGACCCCTGTAATTTACCACTGTACACAGGTGAAACTATGAGAGTGAAAAAGACAAATAATGTCTTAATATTTTTGTGAAAACAGTTCTGAGTTCATGGACTCCATTAAAAGGCTTTGAGGACTCCCAGTGATTCACAGGCTGGATTCTAAGAACTAGACCATTTCTTTTTACTGGTCGTTAGATCCAGAGGCTAGCACACATTGCTTTGCCTTAAGCAGATGTGTTGTTCCTTCCAAAATGTTAATTCCTACTCAGTGTGAACTTAAATGGGATTTACAAAATTGAGGTGGGGGGGTGGGGGTGGGGCTGTAATGTAATTTTCTTTAGGTTCTCTTTCCTGTGACATACAACTTTAAAAAAATTGATTTGCTATTTTTACTGCTGCAAAATTTAAGCAAATTATCTTTCAACGTCTAACAAAAATAAAGGTTTATTCCTACTTTAAACAAACCTAATGTGATAGTTCATAATTTTACAAGTGTATTTTTGAATTTTTCATTTGAAATTAAAAGTTTCTCCTGTTGGTTTCCTTTATTCAACAAATACCGACTGAGTTCCTGCTCTGTTGTTAGACCAAGAATGATTCAGCAGATAAGACAGACATAGCTGTCTTCACGGAGATTACATATCAGTCAGGCAACAGACTGCTAAACTAGAAACTGCATAGTGATGCAAAAGAAAAGTATAATAGAGAAACCAGCTTAGTTTAGGCAATCAGGGAAGTCGTCTTTGATTTGAAATTTGAAGTGTGAGTAGAATTTACCAGGAGCTGTACAAAATATATAGACAGTTTTTGCTGTTGCTTTAATCATTTGAATGTGGTCATATGTAGAACAAATGTTATTTGGCATTTTATTGTATTTTTTTTTTTTTTGGTCTTTCTGCCTTTTCTAGGGCTGCACCCGCGGCATATAGAGGTTCTAAGGCTACGGGTCTAAGAGGAGCTGTAGCTGCTGGCCTTAGCCGCCGCACCGTGGGATCCGAGCCGCATCTGCAACCTACACCACAGTTCACGGCAACGCCAGATCCTTAACTCACTAAGCAAGGCCAGGGATCGAACCCACAACCTCATGGTTCCTAGTCGGATTCTTTAACCACTGAGCCACGACGGGAACTCCGATGTTATTTGGCATTTTAAATGTAACGTTTTGGTTTATAACTCCCTTTTTTGGAACTAGGTAGGATAGGAAAGTCAATATTTTAGGTAAACTTTTAATTTTTATGTCTGCAAAGAACTTTAAGTGATTTAAAATTTTTAAAATCTTCTTGTTTGTAAAAATGTATGAAGAGGATTATAATAAATTATTTAGTTATCTTTCTGTCTTCTAGATTTTTTGGTCATTTTTGGTCCTCTAGCTTAACTCTTGGCTGTTTTCAGGTACCTGTTACTCTTCCTCTTCCTTCTTTTCAATTTTTTCAATATTTTTATTTTTATGGCTGAACATGCAGCATGTAGAAGTTCCCAGGCTCCTTAACCCACTGGCGAGGGCAGGGATTGAACCTGCATCCTCATGGATCCTAGTCAGGTTCATCACTGCTGAGCCACAATGGGAGCTCCAGTCTTCTTTTTATCTATAATAATTGAGAAACTAAGAAAAAAATTATCCTATTTTCCATTTGTATTATAAAATACTGGAGTTAAGTAGGTAATGACATGCACATAATTTGTAATTTAAAAGGCGCAAATGGTTATAAAGAAAGGAGTAAGCCTCCTTTCCACTCTTCTTCCCTACCTACCCATTTCCTTACCCGGAATCAATCTGTTAACAGTTTAACAACAGTTGTTAATAATCTGTTAAATATTTCTCCCCGAATTTTCTACGTGTATATAGTCGTATATATATGTTACAATTTCTTTCGCTCCCTTCATGTTAAGACAAATGGTAGGGTATTATATAGACCTCTCTCTGCTTTTGCTTCTTTTCTTTTTAATATATTTTTCAAATTGTGATGTATTTATATGTGTGAAGTTGCCTCATTTTAAAATATGACTGCATTGTATTCCATTTTATGGATGCACCAGAATTTGTATAACCATTGTTCTATTGGTGAACATTTAGAATGTGTCAGTTTTTTATTTTATAATTCTTGAGTATTTATGTTCCTAAGTATTCTAGTTATTTTCTTAATGGTTTCAGCCAATAGAAGTGGTAGGCATTGATTCATGACATCATTTTTTTTAAGTTCTTTTCACTCCCACCCATTTGAAATGTCTCCTTTAACATACAGTTAGTTTTCATATATATTTGGCATATTTATGTTTTCATATCTGGTAGGACTTTCCTCCCCCCCATTCCTATCCTACCTCCCAGAATTGCTCCTTTTTTTTTTCTTCTGTCTCCTTGTTTAATTTTTCCCTATAAACTCTAAAATCAACTTGCCATTTATAAGAAACAGTTATTAGTATTTTATTAGCTTACAAAGAATTCACATCTGTATGATGGTGACTCAGGCTGAGAATTGTGCAGTCTTATTCTAAATGCATTTGTTGTAATTGTTTAAATAAACGGTTCTCACTTATTCAGACATTAGTTCATGATGCTTTGTAAAGTCCCGTAAAGACATGAAATGCACATTTAAGTTTACAATAACTGTATAACTTTGTGTTAAATATATCTCTAAATTCTAGAAGAAAGTGGCAAAGGATTAAGTCATGCAAAAGGGCTTAAAACTAAGAATATATTAATTTTTTAATTGGAAAAATGTTTTGCATTACAACAAATGCATTAATTGATTTTTGTGGTAACATTTTGGTCCAGTTCAAGGAATATTCTGCTTCCAGAGCATGATTTAAAAACTATCTATTTGGAGTTCCTGTCGTGGCTCAGTGGTTTAATGAATCCGACTAGGAACCATAAGGTTGCGGGTTCGATCCCTGGCCTTGCTCAGTGGGTTAAGGATCCAGCGTTGCCGTGAGCTGTGGTGTAGGTTGCAGACACGGCTCGGATCCCACGTTGCTGTGGCTGTGGCAAAGGCCGGCGGCTACAGCTCCTGTTAGACCCCTAGTCTGGGAACCTCCATATGCCGCGGGTGCGGCCCCAGATGAGGCAAAAAGACATAAATAAATAAATAAAAAATAAAAACTATGTATTTAACTCAATATGCTTTTTTGTCTCTTTAGTATTGGCACAAAATATAATGTATACTGTATTGTACTTTATAGATTATTCTTTAAAACAAACGAAATTTGGGTAGTCAAGAAGCATGTATTTGTGAACTATCAAAAAATTCAGTTTTCTTAGTAAAAAGTCATGAGTTATTTTCCTGAACAGCACTTGTGATGGTTAATTTTATGTGTCAAATTGACTGGGCCACAGATGACTATAGATATTTGGTCAGACAGTAGTTTAGATGTATGTAATTTCATAATTTCTTTAGTATTGAAGGATAGTTTGCCAGATTTAAAATTCTTGCTTGACATTCCCCCCCCCCCCCACTTTTTCAGGAGTTTGTTTTTTGTTTTCGCTTTTTTTAGGGCTGCACCCAAGACATATGGAGGTTCCCAGGCTAGGGGTCAAATCGGAACTGCAGCCACCAGCCTACGCCACAGGCACAGCAACCGGAGATCCGAACCTCATCCACAGCTTATGCCAATGCCGGATCCTTAACCCACTGAACGAGGTCAGGGATTGAACCCACAGCCTCATGCTTACTAGTTGGATTTGTTTTCTGCTGCACCATATAGGGAATTCCTTTTTTATAACTTTTTTTTTTTGGTCTTTTTAGGGCTGCACCTGGGGCATATAGAGATTCCCAGGCCAGGGGGCTAATCAGAGCTGTTGCTGCTAGCCTACGCCAGAGCTACTGCAATGCTGGGACCTACACCACAGCTCACAGCAATGCCAGATCCTTATCCCCTGAGTGAAGCCAGGGATTGAACCCACAACCTCATGGTTCCTAGTCGGATTCCTTTCCACTGTGCCGCAACGGTAACTCCTCAGGAGTTTAAATATGGCATCTCATAGCCTTTTTGGTTGCCTTTGTTTGATGAGAAATTATTAATCTTACTGAGGCTCCCTTGTACATGATAATGAGTCACTAATTGCTCCTTTCAGAAATTCTTTGTTTTTTGACGGTTTGATTATAATGTGTCTCTGTGTAAGTCTCTTTGAGTTATTCCTACTTGGAGTTCATTGACCTTCTTGGATTTGTAGATTCATGTATTTGTTAAAATTTGGGGAGCTTGGGGCCATTATTTTTCCAAATATTCTTTTTTTTTCCTTTTCTTTTTACAGCCACCTATGGCTATGAAAGTTCCCAGGCTAGGGGTCAAATTGGAGCTGTAGCTGTGGCCTGCACCACAGGCATGACAGCACCAGATCTGAGCTCCCTCTTTGACATATGCCACAACTTACATCAATGCTAGATCCTTAACCCACTGAGTGAGGCCAGGGATCAAACCTGCATCCTCACAGAGATAACATTGGGTCCTTAATCTGCTGAACACCAGTGGGAACTCCTCTCTAAATATTCTTTTTAAAAATTTTTTTGTTGAAGTATAACATGTTAATTTCTGCTGTGCAATGAAGTGATTCAGTTGCATATATATGTGTATACATATATAGTTTTCATATTCTCTTCCATTATGGTTTATCACAGAATACATAGTTCCCTGTGCAATACAGTAGGACTTTGTTGTTTATCTGTCTTATAGATACTCGTTTGCATCTACTAATTCTAAACTCAGTCTTTCCCTCTCTCCTCTGCCTTCCTCCTTGGCAACCACAAGCCTTTTCTCTATTTCTGTGAGGCTGTTTCTCTGGCGTAGGTTATGTTCATTTGTGTCTTTTTTTTTTTTAATTTTTAAATTTTTTATCTTGTTTGGCCATGCCTGTGGCATTTGGAAGTTTCTGGGCCAGGGACTGAGCCTGTGCCAAAACAGTGACCCACGTGATCTGAGTCACAGCTGTGACCTACACCACAGCTGCGGCAATGCCAGATCCTTTTAATCCACTGTGCTGGGCTGCGAATGGAACCTGTGCATCCACAGTGACCTGAGCCACTGCAGTTGGATTCTTAACCCACTGCGCTATGACAAGAACTCCTTTATTTTTATTCTTTAATTGAAGTATAATTTATTTACAATGTTGTGTTAATTTTGGCTGTACAGCAAGGGTGATTGTGTTATACATATATATATATATATATATATATATATACACAATTTTTTATATTCTTTACCATGTGGTTTATCACAAGATATTGAATATAGTTCCCTGTACTATACCAGAGGACCTTGCTGTTTATCCGTTCTATCTATTTTAGTGTGAATCTGCTAACCCCAAACTCCCATTCCATCCTTCCTCCACCTCTCCTCCCCCTGGCAACCACAGGTCCCTTCCCTATGTCTGTGTTTTGTTCCATAGATAGTTTCATTTGTGTCATATTTTAGATTCCACATATAGGTGGTATAATACAGTACTTGTCTTTCTCTTTCTGACCTCACTTAGTATAATCTGTAGTTCACCTATGTTGCTGTAACTGGCATTATTTCATTCTTTTTTATGGCTAAGTAATATTCCATTATATAAGTATATCATCTTTTGTGTATTTTTTTATTATAGTTGATTTACAATGTTCTGTCACTTTCTGTTGTACAGCAAAGTGACCTAGTTGTGTGTATATATATACATATGTATATATATACACACACACATTCTTTTTTTTCATATTAACTTCCATTGTATTCCATCACAAGTCATTTCCCTGTGCACATCAGGACCTCATTGCTTATATATCACATCTTCTAATTTTTTTTCTTTCTTCTTTTTTTTGCCTTTTGTTAGGGCCTCATCCATGGCATGTGGAGGTTCCCAGGCTAGGGGTCTAATCGGAGCTGTAGCTGCTGGCCTATGCCATAGCCACAGCAATGTGAGATCCTAGCTGCGTCTGCAACCTACCTCATGGCTCTTGGCAACTCCGGATCCTTAACCCACTGATCAAGGCCAGGGATCGAACCCACAACCTCGTGATTCTTAGTCGGATTCATTTCCCCTGAGCCACGATGGGAACTCCTTTAAAATTTTTTTTAATAGGTCTTTCTCCCGCAGCATATGGAGGTTCCCAGGTTAGGAGTCTAATTAGAGCTGCAGCTGCCGGCCTACACCACAGCCACAGCAACGCCAGATCTGAGCTGCGTACGTGACCTACCCCACAGCTCACAGCAATACTGGATCCTTAACCCACTGAGCAAGGCCAGGATTTGAACCTGTGTCCTCATGGATACTAGTCAGATTTGTTTCCGCTGGGCTCATGTCACATCTTCTTTGTTTATCTGTCAGTGTACATTTAGGTTGTTTCCATGTCTTGGCTATTGTGAATAGTCCTGCTGTAAACACAGGAGTGCATATATCTTTCCGAATTGTAGTTTTGTCTGAATATATGCCCAGGAGTGGGATTGCTAGATCCGATGGCAACTCTGCTTTTAGGATTTTTTTTCTTTTTTTTTTCTTTTTAAGGCTGCACTGTGGCGTATGGATGTTCCCAGGCCAGTGGTCAAATCGGAGCTACAGCTGCTGGCCATAGCCACAGCCACAGCCACAGCCAGCGCAACACAGGATCTGAGCTGCATCTGTACCTACACCATAGCTCATGACAACGCCAGATCCTTAACCCACTGAGCAAGGCCAAGGATCAAACCCACATCCTCATGGATCTTAGCTGGGTTCGTTACCACTGAGCCACGATGGGAGCTCCTATTTTTGGTTTTTTGAGGAACCTCTGTACTGTTTTCCATAATGGCTTCACCAGTTTATACTCCCACCAGTAATGTAGAAGGGTTCCCTCTTCTCCACACCCTCTGCAGCATTTGTTATTTGTAAGCTTTTTAACAATGGCTCTTCTGACCTGTGTGCAGTGGTTATCTTGTTTTAGTTTTGATATGTATTTCTCTAATAATTCACGTTGTTGGCATCTTTTCATGTGCCTATTGGCCATCTATATATCTTCTTTGGAGAAATGTCTGTTTTTAGGTCTGTGCATTTTTTCGGTTGGATTGTTTGTTCTTATTGTTGTATGAGCTGTTTGTATATTTTAGAAATTAAGCCCTTGTTGATTGCATTGTTTGCAAATATTTTTTCTCCCATTCCATATATTGCCTTTTATTTTGTTTATGATTTCCTTTGCTGTGCAAACGTTTGAAAGTTTGATTAGGTCTCATTTGTTTATATTTGTTTTCATTTCTATTGCCTTGGGATACTAACCTAAGAAAACATTGGTATGATTTATGTCAGGATGTTTTGCCTATGTTTTCTTCTAGGAGTTTTATGGTGTCATGTCTTATATTATTATATTATAGTTTGTTTTTGTATATGATGTGAGGGTATGGTCTAACTTCATTGATTTACATGCAACTGTCCATCTTTTCCAACTTGTTAAAGACTGTCTTTTTCCCCGTTGTATATTCTTGCCTTCTTTGTCAAAGATTAATTGGTCATAGGTATGTGGGTTTATTTCTAGGCCCTTTCTGTTGCGTTGATGCAAACGTCTGTTTTTATGTCAATATCACACTGTTTTGATTACTGTAGCTTTGTAGTATCGTCTGAAATCTGGGAGGGCTATGCCTTAGAGAAGTGGTTCTTAAAGGGTGGTCATTGGATCCCTCTTGGTGGATCACCGAGACCTTTTTATGGGGCGCAAGGGACAAGATAAAAATTATTTTTATAATCATATTATTTCATATCACTTTCCTCACTGTGCTCATGAAAGTAGCTTAGATTACTAATTTTGTTAAGTCTTAAGTGCATGTGTGTGTGTACATGTGCATGCCCATAAACTTTTTCATTACAGTAAAATATATATAACATAAAACTTAACATTTTAACCTTTTTTCCTTTCTCTTTATTGTGCTAAAGTATGCATAATATAAATTTACCATCTTAACCATTTTTTAAGTGAGCACTTCAGTGCAATTAAGTCCATTTTCATTGTTTCGCAGCCGTTACCACCATGTACCGCTAGAATTTTTTTAATTTTCCCAAACTGAAACTTTGTACCCATTAAACAGTGATTCCCTATTCTTTCCCAGTCTATGGTGACCACCCTTCTACTTCCTGTCACCATGATTTGGCTACTCTATTGCCAAGTGAAATCACACAGTTTATTCTTTTGTGACTGGCTTATTTCACTTAGCAGAATGTCTTCAGAGTTCGTCCATGATTAGCATGTGTCAGAATTTCTTTCCTTTTTAATGCTGAATAAAAAGGATGTATGTATGTATATATGATGTTTTATTTGTTGATGACACTAGCATTGCTTCCACTTTTTGGCTGTTGTGAATAATGTGGGTGTGAACATGGTTGTACAGATATCTGTGTAAGTCCCTTCTTCAGTTCTTTTGAGTGTGTACCCAGAAGTGGAGCTGATAAATCATAGGGTGCTTCTTTAATTTTTTGAGAAACTGATTTCCACATTGGCTGTACCTTTTTATTTTATTTTTATTTTTTTTCACCCATGGCATGTGAAGGTTCCCAGGCTAGGTGTCTAATTGGAGCTATAGCTGCTAGCCCATGTCACAACCATAGCAATGCCCGATCTGAGCCACGTCTGCAACCTTCACCACAGAGCTCACGGCAACGCCGGATCCTTAACCCACTGAGCGAGGCCAGGGATCGAACCCGCAACCTCATAGTTCCTAGTGGGATTCGTTTCAGCTATGCCACGATGGGAACTCCTGGCTTTACCTTTTTACATTCCCACTTGAAGGGCTCCAGGATTCCAGTTCTGCACATCTTCACCAGTGCTTTTTATTTTCAGTTTTTTTTGTTTTTGTTTTGACAAGTAAGACTTTCTAATGGTTATGGAGTGGTATCTGTTGGTGGTTTTAAATTTCCGTTTCCATAATGACTAGGGCATTTTCTGGGCTTTCTATTCTATTGGCCTGTATATCTGTCCTTATTCCTGTACCATGCTATTCTCATTGCTGTAATTTTCTAGTAAGTATTTAATCAGAAAGTATGAGTCTTTCAACTTTAATTTTCTTTTTAAAGGTTGTTTGTGGCTATTTGGGATCACTTAGGAATCTCTCTGAATTTTGGGATGGTTTTCTCTGTTTTTGCCAAAATGTCATTGGGAATTTGATAAGGATTGCATTTATTTTGTAGGTTGCTTTAAGTAGTGTTACCTTGACAATATTAAGCATGAAAACGGATATATTTCAACTTTTTTGTGTCTTTTACTTCTTATAGTTTTTAGTGTGCAAGTCTTATACCTCTTTGGTTAAATTTATTCCTAAGTATTTTATTCTTTATGATAAAATTTTATTTATTTTATTTTATTTTATTTTTTGACTTTTGTGTTTTTAGGGTTGCACCTGCAGCATATGGAGGTTCCCAGGCTAGGGGTCCAATCAGAGCTGTAGCTGCTGGCCTATGCCACAGCCACAGCAATGCAGTGTCTGAGCCTCATCTGCGGCCTATACCACAGCTCATGGCAATGCCAGATCCTCAACCCACTGAGCAAGGCCAGGAATCGAACCTGCAACCTCATGGGTGCCAGTCAGGTTCATTAACAGCTGAGCCACGACGGGAACTCCCTTTTTGATAAAATTTTAAGTAGAATTGTTTTCTTAGTTTCTTTTTTTGATTGTTTAGTGTTAATTTACATAGAATTGTGGTTTGTTTTTGGATGTTTTGTATTCAACTTTGCTGAATTCATTTATTAGCTCTAACTTTTGTGTGTGTGTGAGGTGTGGACTCATTAGGGTTTTATACAAGTAACATCTGTAAACAGAGGAGTATACTAAAATACTGTATTCTGAACATTTTGGAGGAAATACGCCTCTGTGATTGAGCTGTGAGCTAAACCAGCTGCTTTTTTCATAGAGCACCATTTTATTTGAAAAAAATGACTGGCAGGAGAAACTGCGGTTATTCAGGCGTGAATTTTTGGCAGATGTTTTCTTAAAAATCAGTGTAATGAGCCTATTTCATCAAGGATGACAACGGACAATATTTGTTACCCATGATAAAATTTAAGTTTTCAAGCAGAAATCAGAATTTTGCAAGTCTTAACTGTGCCATTATGAGCCTGACAACTTCCCAATTCTTTTAAACACTTTTTCAGTGAAATAGCGGTATTTACAGATATGATTTTTTAAAATATTGTCTAATGTTTCAGCAGTTGGATTGTTTGTGTAACTCAGCAAAACAATATTTTTCTTTCTTTTTTTTGGGGGGGGAGTCTTTTTAGGGCCGCACCCACAGCATATGGAGGTTCCCAGGCTAGGGGTTGAAGTGGAGCTGTAGCTGCTGGCCTACACCAGAGCCACAGCAGCATGGGATCCAAGCCTTGTCTGCAACCTACACCACAGCTCATGGCAGCACCTGATCCTTAACCCACAGTGCAAGGCTAGGGATCGAACCCACATCCTCATGGATGCTCGTAGGGTTTGTTAACCTCTGAGCCATGGTGGGAACTCTGAGCCAGTATTTTTCAAAAGACTAACGTGTGATATTACAAAATTATATTTGCGTAAAAGATCTATTCAAAGATCGTGGTAGACTAAAATATTTTAATGTAAAAAGTTTTAGAAGTTCATTGATATGTTTCTAGATTCCATATTATAATTTAGAATCTTTTTAAAAATTAGAACTTGTTGGGTTTTGGTGTGGTTTCAAGGAATATCCATAATTAACTGTAAAGACTGTTAAAACTTTTTTATTTTATCATTTTTATATCTGTGTGTGGTCTGCTTTTTATCATTTCTTTTAGTAAAACAATATATTGTGGTATATTTACTAGGGAAGCAGATATGAGAATCTAGATATATTTTGTTTAGATGCAGATTTGCAAAAATGCAAAACTTTATGACTCTTCTCACTTAAAAATTTGTTTTTAGAAATATATTTTTTGGAGTTTCCTGATGGCTCAGTCAGTTAAAGATCTGGTGTCACTGTGGTGGCTCAGGTTGCTGCTGTGGCATGGGTTTGACCTCTGGCCCAGGAACTCTTTCATGCCAGGGGCAGGGCCAAAAAATAAATAAATTTCTTAAAAAGGAAATATATTTTAAAAGAAATGTTATATTAACATGTACTTTTTAAAATTATTATTTTTTTTTATTATTTATTTTCATTTTTGGCCATTCTGTGGCATATGGAGTTCCTGGGTCAGGGATGAGATCCAAGCTGCAGTCAGAACCGATGCCACAGCTGCAGCAGTGCAGGATCCTTAACCCACTGTACAAGGCCAGGGATCAAACCTGTGTCCCAGTGCTCCCAGGACTCTGCTGATCAAAAATTATTTTTAAGTGAACTAGTACATATTTTAAAAACCACTGTTTTAATTTTTAATAAGGTAAGTGTTGGTGGATATAACCTGCACGAACGCAAGCTGTTTGGAGTTCTCAGTAATTTGAGGATTTTTTTTTTTTTTTTGGTCTCTTTAGGGCCACACCCATGGCATAGGGAAATTCCTAAGCTAGGGGTCAAATCGGAGCTGCAACTGCTGGCCTACACCACAGCCACGGCAACACCAGATTTGAGCTGTGCCTGCGACCTACACTACAGCTTTAACCCACTGAGCAAGGCCAGGGATCGAAACCCCACACCCTCATAGATACTAGTTGGGTTCTTTATGCTGAGCCACAACAGGAGCTCCAGCAGTTTTCAGTGTTTGTAAGAGTATGAAGGGGGTCCTAAAGCCAGAAAGTTTGAGACCTTTTCTCAGATTAACAGACACCATGAATGCTTTATATTAATTTTGTCTTAGTTTATCTTTATCTTACCTAATTTAATGTAGTAATTGTTTTCATTTTTACGTCTTTAGCATTTAAATCCTTTTGGAGTTAAGTCACAAAGTTGATATTAACATCTGTAAATAAATACATGGAGTGAAGACTATCTGGATTTTTTCCCAACCACCTTGTGGGAGTGCTTGTGTAGTGATTCTTTAACCCCCAATCTAGGGATTTTAACATGAAATTTTTAAAAATACTATATTTTTCAATAATTATAGATTGACATTCAGCTGTAAGAAATAAGAGAAAAATCCTGTTTACCCTTTGCCAAATTCCCCCAGTGGTAACATCTTGGAAAATTTGTTTTTAAAAATAATCTCTGAAATTATACATGTTGCAAAACAACAGCACAACTATGATATTGACATGGATATAGTCAAAATATAGAACATTTCCATCACCGCAAGTGTTGCTTTTTTTTTTTTTTTTTTTTGTCTTTTTGCTTTTTGCCTTTATCTAGAGCCACTGGCGCGGCATATGGAGGTTCCCAGGCTAGGGGTCTAACAGGAGCTGTAGCCGCCGGCCTACACCACAGCAACACGGGATCCGAGCCGCGTCTGCAACCTACACCACAGCTCACAGCAACGCCGGATTCTTAGCCCACTGAGCAAGGCCAGGGATCGAACCCGCAACCTCATGGTTCTTAGTCGGATTTGTTAACCACTGAGCCACGACGGGAACTCCCATGTTGCCTTTTAATAGCCACAATCACCTCAATCCCAGCACACCCCTTCTTATCCCTGGTTTATCAGATTTTTTCTTTAATGAATTATGCTTTTAGTGTCCAGTTTAAGAACTCTGCTTAGCCCTGGATTGCAAAGACGTTTTTTCCTATGTTTTGTTCTAAAATATTTATAGTTTTGCATTTAAGTCCGTGATCTATTTTGAGTTAATTTTTATATAAGGTGTGAAATTTAGGTCAAGGTTCTCTTTTTGTGTATTGTCCAAATGCTTCAGCAGCATTTGTTGAAAAGGCAGGCTGTCTTTCCTTTATTGAATTGCTTTACTCCTTTGTCAAAATCGACTTGAGCACATTTGTGTGAGTCTGTCTCTGGGTTCTCTGTTCTATTCCATTGATCCATATGTGTCTCCTTCCTCCACCAATGTCATAAGTAATCTTGATTACTTCTTTAGCTTTATGCTAAGTCTTGAAATCAGGTAGATTGATTTCTTGCACTATATTTCTTTGCAGAATTATTATTATTTTTAAACACTTCAATTTCATTTTATTTTTATTTATTTTGTCTTTTTAGGGCCACACTCACAGCATATGGGAGTTCCCAGGCTAGGGGGTCAAATCAGAGTTGCAGCTGACAGCCTATACCATAGCCACAGCAGTGCCAGATCCAAGCCACATCTGTGACCTGTACCACAGCTCACAGCAATGCCAGATTCTTAACCCACTGAGCAAGGCCAGTGATCAAACCTGCATCCCCATGGATATTAGTCAGATTCGTTTCCACTGAGCCATGAAGGCAACTCCCAAGCACTTCGATTTTAAAGGGAGAAATCTTTCAACCATAACACAGGATCCAATATCATCATTGTTTGTTTTGCCTCTTGCTGCAGAATTATTTTAGATATTCTGATTCTCTTGCTTTTCTCTGCAGACTTTAGAATATTCTGGTCTATATCAATAACATTTTTTACTGGGATTTTGAAAGAATTGCATTAATCCTGCATATCAGTTTAGACAGAACTGACATATTTATTATGTCACATTTTCTAATCTGTGAACATGGTATATTTCTCCATTTATTTAAATTTGCTTTGATAGTTTTTATCAACATGTAGCTTTCGTCATACGAGTCCTGTAAATATATTATTATATTTAATGTTTGTCTTTCATTTATTTTGAGCAATTTAAAAGGGTGTTGTATTTTTAATTTTACTGCTTGCATATTTATTGCTAATATATTGAAGTACAAATGATACAGTAGCCAAGACATGGAAACAATCTAAGTGTCCAAGATGAATGGGTAAAGAAGTTGTGAGATATATAGATAGATAGATAGATAGATAGATAGATATAGCAAAATATCATTCAATCTTAAATGCTGCCATTTGTAACAATGTAGATGGACCTTTAGGACATAAAGCTATGTGAAATCATCAGAGAAAGAAATACTGTATGATCTCATATGTGGAGTCTTAAAAAAAGCCTCAAACTCATAGAAAAAGAAATCAGATTTGGGGTTGCCAGAGGTATGGGTATAGCAAGGGGAATTGGTGGTCAAAAGTATATGTTAATAGTTACAAGATAAATAAATATTAGGGATGTAATGTAGGACGTGATGCCTCTAACACTACTGTATGATGTATATTACAATGTTAAGAAAAGTAAAGCCTAAGAGATCTCATTACAAGGAGAAGTATTTGAATCTTTTTTTTTTTTTGTGAGATGATGATGAATGTTAACTTATTGCGGTAAACAGTTCACCGTATATGTAAATCAAACCATCATGCTGTACGCCTTGAACTGATGTAGTGCTGTATGTCAGCTGTATGTCAGAAAACTGGGGCAGGGAGAAGCAGCTTTTTCTTTATTTTTCTGTTTCCTTCCTTCCTTCCTTCCTTCCTTCCTTTCTTCCTTCCTTCCTTCCTTCCTTCCTTCCTTCCTTCCTTCCTTCTTTGGTCTTTTTGCCTTATCTAGGGCCACACCCATGGCATATGGAGGTTCCCAGGCTAGGGGTCTGACGGGAGCTGTAGCTGCCGGCCTTCGCCACAGCATTGCGGGATCTGAGCCGCGTCTGCAACCTATACCACAGCTCACAAACGCCGGATCCTTAACCCACTGAGCGGGGCCAGGGATCGAACCCACAACCTCATGGTTCCTAGTTGGATTCGTTAATCACTGAGCCACGATGGGAACTCCTATTTTTCTATTTTCAATTTCATCTATTTCTGCTTTTACATTTGTTATTTTCTCCTGTTTGCTTGTGTTTATTTTGCTCTTTTTTTAAAAAGTTTTTTTAAACTTATATATGATTTACAGTGTTGTGATCATTTCTGCTGTACAATACTGTTTTGCTCTCCTTATTCTAGGTTTTTGAAGTGGGAACTTTATTGATTTTAGACTTGTTCTTTTCTAATGTGTGCATTTAGTGCTACAAGTTTCTCTCTCAGCACTGCTTCAGCATGTATTTTCAACATATTTGTATATGCTAGTTGAAGCATTTTATGATGGCTACCTTAAAATCTTTTGTTAAGTAATTCTCAAATCTCTGTCATTTAATGTTGGCATCTGTCAGTTGTCTCTTCATTCAGTTTGAGGTTCTTGGTATGGTGAAAGATTTTTGCTTCGCCCATAGATTTTTTTGTATTATGTTATGAGGCTCTAGACCTTATTTAATCCTGTTTTGCTGGGTTTCTCTAATACTGTCCCATCAGGGAGGGAGGTGTTCTTTGTTATGTCTGGGTGCTAGTGGGAATTCTGGCTCCCCATGAGACTTCCACTGATACCACAGAGTTGGAGGAATGAATGGCCTTGGTGGAAGTCCTGACTTTCCACTAGGCCTTCAGTGACACCAGTCCAGTGGGGAGTGCCTCTTTTTTACTGGGAGGGGTGGAAGTCCAGGCTCACTACTTTGCATTTTCTGACACCACTCTGGGTTCCACCTTACAGCCTTTGCTAGTGGATGTGAGCGGGGTCACAGATTCTTTTTCTTCTTTTTAGGGCTGCACTGCCACTTATGGAGGTTCCCAGGCTAGGGGTCGAATTGGAGCTACAGCTGAGACCTATGCCATAGGTCTGTGCCACAACCATGCAACACCAGAGTCAAGCTGCATCTGTGACCAGTGCTGCAGCTTGCAGCAATGCCAGATCCTTAATCCAGTGATCGAGGCCAGGGATCAAACCCGCATCCTTACAGAGACAGTGTTGGGTCCTTAACCCAGTGAGCCACAGCAGGAACTCCCAGATTTTTTTTTCCCCTTTCTGTGGTGTGTTTGGCTAGAGTAGATAGGTTATTTCTAAAAGTTTTCTGTCTTGCTAGGCTGTCCTTTTCTTGGTTCTTTGGCTAAAGTGAGAAGGTTTTTGTTGGAGCTTCTTAATATCTGTGCCTGTTAAGATTTCTGGGTTGTTGGCCTCTTCAACTTCAAATCTGAGATGTATGAGGCAAGGTCCCTAAGCCAGTCTGTCCTTTTTCTCTGCCTATATTTGCTTTATTTAAAATGTCCAAGATTTGTAGTGGTACTTTGCAGAAGGAATAGGGAAAAGTATGTCTATTTTATCTTCCCAGAAGCAGAGGTCCCCTGCAAATTGGTCTTTGTATTGGTATTGGGATATTTTATTTGGAACTCTGAGACTAGTGTTTCCTACTATTATTTTATTTATTGTTTTTGGTACTATGGGATGTTTTCAGGTTTGCTTGTTGTATTAATATTTTAACAAGCTTACTTTAATATAAATATATATTAAACAACTTTAAAATGTCGTTTTTTGTAATATTTAAAAAAGTACAGTAGTATGTAAAACTGCTAAGTGAAAATGGATTATAAGGAGGTCGGCTATCCCCAAATTAATCTGTAAATTCAGGGCAGTCTTTATAAAAGCTTTGTTTTCTTAGAAGAAATTTATAACTAATTCTGTAGATCACTGGGAAAAGTGAATGTGAAGGAAGAGTCATGGCAATTTTTGTCTTGTGAATTTTGATAGTTTTGAAGAAAAAACAATAATGGAAGTAGTTGCCCTTTTAGGTATCCAGGCAGATGGTGAAGACATTGAAATTAGAAGAGTACAGTGTTGGTACAGGAAGAGGAATATATATGAAAGGAATAGAGTAGAAGTATTTGAGGAGACCCATTTTATATGGGCATTTGGTAAATTAGACACTTGAAATTCCTGGGATAAGAGATGGAATATTAAACAACTTTTAGATTCCTAACCAGTACCATATGTGAAATTAATCCAGTTGAATTAAAGATACAATGAAAAGAATAAACTGTGAGAATTCCTGCTGTGACGCGGTGGGTTAAGTATTCTATATTCTACTGCAGCTGCTTGGGTCACTGCAGAGGTACAGGTTTGATCTCTGGCCTGGCAGTGGGTTAAAGTATCTGGCATTGCCACAGCTGTGGCTCAGATTCCTGGCCTGGGAACGTCTATATGCTGCAGATGCATACATTAAAAAAAAAAAAAAAATCAGCTATGGAGTCATGTAAGAAAAATATATATTATGTATTTATAATCATTTCTAGCTTTGGTTTGTGAAAGGACTTCTAAATATGTTAAGGCCACGAGTCACATAGGAAATAGATTTGATTACATAAAGTTATAAATCCCTGAATGTAGCAGATATCAAATTTCAGTGTTAAGCAACAGATTTGGAGAAAATATTTGCACTGCCTAAAACAGGAAAAAGCTAATATTCATAGCATATAAGATGCTCTTATGCGTTAATAAGAACAGCAAACAGCTAAGTAGAGAAATAGGGAACATGATATGAATAGGTGATTTACAAAAGAAAGAATATAAATAACCAAGAAGTCAGCTTTAGTAGTATACAGGGAATTGAAAGTAAAAACATGGTTTTACTCCCAGGAGGTTGATAAAGATCTTAAATATTAGTAGTATTATGTTGACGATGATATAGTTAGTAGGCAGACCAGCATTTTTTTTGGTGGGCAAGTTGACAGTGTCTGTCAAAATTTAAATTACAAACCTTTTAACCTTCCACCTCTGCCTTTGAGAATCTATCCTGTGGAAATACTTGCTCAGGTTTACAAGATTTGAAACTATGTGTATATACATATCATGAAACTGTATGATATATATATATGTATATATATATCTATATATCATGTGATTATTAAAAGAAATGAGATTCTGAAATAGAGTTTGGTAACAGATCTGTTAATGAATACAGAAATACTTTGGATATATAAAGTGTGAGGAAAACTGTAAAACATTAAATGTAGCATGATCTCATTTAAGGAAAAATTCTTATGTGTATATCTGTGTATATGTGAATAAGTATATAATATATGCAAAGGCACATAAAATAGTCTGTTAAGGGTCCACACACCAAATAATTAACTCATTCATGATGAGGGGGTGGAATGAAAGATTTCTTTCTTTTTTTTTTTTTTTTTTGGCTGTGCCCACAAAATATAAAAGGCCAGGGATCAAACTTGCGTCCTGGCACTGCAGGGGTGCTGCTGACTGTGTCGTGTCACAGCAGGAACTCCAGCAACCACTTTTTTAAAAAGCCTTTTTTATGAACTTACAGATTTTTAGATGTTTGTGTTGTAGCCATCTTTGATACTCTTTGGCCAGGGCAACATCTTGGAGCATTGCTTGTTGTCCTTGAATACAATCCTAGTAGTTTTAAAAATAACTCTTTTACTTTATAGCATGACAAGATGTTCCAAGCTTATCTTATGTAGTTCCTGCTTTTTTTAACAAAATGTTATATAGGGACTGTAGTGTGTGTTGATTGATTTCAGTGTGTTTCTTTGAGTGCATTACTTTATTACTTGTTTCACTGGTAAATGGGGATAATAACTTATTCTGTAGAGTTGTTTCAAGGATTAAATAAGATGCATAATAAAATTCGAGAACATAAGAAATAAGTCAGTTTTGGTTTAAAAACATTACGCCTAATAGACCAAAAAAGTTTTGGAGTTCCCGTCGTGGCTCAGTGGTTAACAGATCCTACTGGGAACTGTGAGGTTGCGGGTTTGATCCCTGGCCTCGCTTAGTGGATTAAGGATCTGGCGTTGCTGTGAGCTGTGGTGTAGGTTGTAGATGCGGCTCAGATCCCATGTTGCTGTGACTGTGGCGAAGGCCGGCGGCTACAGCTCCTGTTAGACCCCTAGCCTGGGAACCTCCATATGCCGCGAGTGCAGCCCTAGAAAAGACAAAAAAAAAATTTGGTTTCAGTTCCACCTGTGAGCATAGTGAGAATAAACAATGTGATGTATATTCTTTAGAACTCTAACAGTTCAGTGTCTTTTATAGTGGTATAATGGCCCTGGATGGAGTTTATTTTCAAGATTTTAAGAGTTCATTTGTAACATATGCCAAAATGAAGGTTCTTAAAATTTGAGGAACTAGAATTGAACTTTGTCTTTTTAGAATGGAAAGATGTCTATTTGTTTGAACCTAAGTGGGTTTTTTTTTTTTTTTTAACACACTATAGAAATAGGAGAGGCCATGGATGGGTAAATGCACCTGCAGGAAGGAAGGTCAGTTGGTGGAGCACCAAGTCAGCACTACCCAGAAGCCTGTTTCAGCATGTAGGCTCAAGTTAATCATTTAATATATAGCTCATATGTTTCCCTGTTGTGACCTAATTCTTTATTGGTAATTCTTTTTTTTTTCCTTTTCTTTTCTTTTTAGGACCGCCATCTGCAGCATGTGGAGTTTCCCAGGCTAGGAGTCAAATCAAAGCTATAGCTGCTGGCCTACACTAGAGCCACAGAAACACAGGATCTGAGCTGCGTCTGCAGCCTGCACCGCAGCTCACGGCAATGCTGCAAGGCCAGGGATCGAACCCACAACCTCATGGTTTCTAGTCGGATTCGTTAACCACTGAGCCATGATGGGAACTCCCATCTTGTATATAAATCTGTCTCGTTTTTGAACAGTTATAGATTATTATATTCTATGAATGCCCCATGATTTATTTAGTCCTCTCTTATTGTTATCGTGAATATCCATAGTAATTTCTTTGTGTAATTATGAGAAGATACCCATAGAATAAATACCTAGAAGCAAAATTTGC
This sequence comes from Catagonus wagneri, assembly GCA_004024745.2. Taxonomy (NCBI): domain Eukaryota; kingdom Metazoa; phylum Chordata; class Mammalia; order Artiodactyla; family Tayassuidae; genus Catagonus; species Catagonus wagneri. The sequence goes on from PVHT021183607.1 coordinate 8,854,599, forward strand.
AGGATCAAGAAATTTGTGCTTTATATTTTCACAGCTATTTCCAAATTATTTTTCTAAGAAGTTGAATTAATTTATATTTTAATCATCAGTGTCTGCTGTATCTAAAGGTGTAATAATCTCACCCATGGTCTTGCCAACTTTAGTTAGTGTCAGACTTTCATCTTGATCAATCTAATAGGTAGAAAATGGGTTTTAATTGCTTAACACTTGTGTTTTTTTTACCTTCCCACTCATAATACTTGCCTGTTTTTCTGTAGGTTATTTTGTGAGACCTCTAGAATGGAGAAAGGAAAAGGAAGATATTTGAACCCAATACATTGAAAATACGAGTAGCTAGATCTCTAAGAAACTTTGTCTTTTGTAATATGAATTTGAAGTTTCTGAGAGGGGTAAAATTTTACATGCATTCCCATTTCAGCCCCTGGATGAGGTTAAGACCAGAAGCCGAGTTAGTAGAACAAATAATTAAAGACAAAGGTTTAGGCCAAAATTCGTGATTTAGTAAATGTTGAGCAAATTGTCAATCAGCTGCTGTGCTTGACTCCATAGATTGGTAGATGAGACTGACAGTTACTGTTTTAAATGGAATTTAGTTGGAAAGCACTAGATTAAATAAAAAGTTATAGTTGGGGTAAATACTCCATAGGCAAAGTATGAGGTGCTCTGAGAGCATGTCAGGGCTACCTAACTTACATGTATTAGGTGGTCAGGGAAAAAGTAGAGGAACCCATTTAACTGAGGTCCAAAGCCTGTGTAGGAGTTGGGAAAGCTGGAGGAGTAGTATTGGGCATGAGAAGAGAGTAGGGCCTTTGGTTCTTACTAAAGATTTTAAATGTTACCTAAAGAACAGGAAATCTTTGAAAGATCTTAAACAAGGAATGGGCTGCCGGAAGTCTGAGGCGTCCTGGCAGTGATACCAGCTCTATGCATTTTTCAGCCACCTCAGCTATTAGGGAGCAGCCATTTGTGTCTGACTGAACTCTGTCCGGCCTGGGATAGATAGAATCCATTCAAGAATCATATGTTGATTATGAATTTTCTGTGGCAAAGAATATTAATTAAAACAGTTTCTGCCTTACAGCCATCTATCCATCCATACGAACATATTTTCTTGTGCGTGATTTGTTTTATCAGGGAAGTAAGTAAGACTGTCCAACAGCTATTAATAAATCTGCAGTAGGTTTTTGTTTCAAGATTATGTCCTCTCCGTTGTCACTGCTGTGGCTTGGGTCGCTGCTGTGGTGTGGTTTCGATCCCTGACCCAGGAACCTCCACGTGTCATGAGTGTGGCCAAAAAAAAAAAGGGGGCCTTTCTTCTGATTACCTTCTGTAAGACCTACAAGAATGCTCATTGTTTTGTGTGCATGCGCATGTATGTGTATATGTTTGTTCATTCAGTTTCTTGCGGCCTCTCTATATATAGAGGGCTTCCCTTGGAAAAAAGGTTCTTAGGTTTATAAGTAACAAATTTTTTTTTTTTTTTTTTTTGCTTTTTAGAGCCGAACCTGCGACATATAGAGGTTCCCATACTAGGGGTCAAATTAGAGCTGCAGCTTCTAATCTAGACCACGGCTACAACAATGCCAGATCGTTAACTCATTGAGCGAGGCCAGGGATTAAACCTCTGTCCTCATGGATACTAGTTGGGTTTGTAACCCGCTGAGCTACGACGGAACATAACAAAATATTTCAAGCTATTTGTTGTATTTATCAGCATTGTTATCTACTGGTTTTAAATTTCAATCTCCATAAAAACATAGTGATTAAATTAGATTGCGATATTCTGTATCATATCAGAACAAATAGGCATATGATCTGAACAGTGTAAGAAAATAAGTAATGATCCTATCACTTCCTGATTATGAAGAAGTAAAACTGGAATATAAACTGGTCATGAACTAGTGAGGTCAAATGGCATTTCTATAATCCTTTGAATAATTTGTTTCATATTGATTAATTGCCCAGTCTTTTCTTTTTGTTTTTTTGCTTGTTTGTTTGTATTTGCCTTTTTAGGGCTGCACCTGCAGCACGTGGAAGTTCCCAGGCTAGGGGTCGAATTGGAGCTATAGCCTCTTGCCTATGCCACAGCCACAGCAACCCCATATCCGAGCCTTGCAACCTACACCGCAGCTCATGGCAACACGTGATCATTAACCCACTGAGCGAGGCCAGGGATCAAACCCATGTCTTCATGGATACTAGTCGGGTTCATTACCGCAGAGCCAAGGCAGGAACTACCAGACTCTTCATTTTGAAGCTTTGTATTTGATCTTTTATTTGAATTGTTTGTGAATTATTCTGTAACCATTTCTTGTGTGATGAACTGAACTTGTATTGCCCTTTTTGAGGAGAGAGATTGTGTTCAGGTATTGAGAAAGTTTGTCCAGGTTAAGTGAGGATATTTTAATTTGATTTAATTTTTTTTCAGCCAAACCAAACAGGAAGCTTACATTTCTGTACCTAGCCAATGATGTCATTCAAAACAGCAAAAGGAAGGGGCCGGAGTTTACAAAAGATTTTGCACCAGTTATAGTGGAGGCTTTTAAGCATGTTTCAAGGTATGATGATTGTTTTGGGTACTAGGGGATCTGTTTTAAATGCCTAATATGTCCTGATCGCTAAAACTTGCTTTAAAACATTAAAATAAAAAAAAGAATATATTTCCTTGACGTTTCATTTGAAAAAGACTTACCTATAACGGCATTTGTAATTGTGTTGAGTACTTACTGTAATCAAGTTTTTGAATTTTTGCTAAGGTGGGCATTTTAATTACTTTTTCCTTTTTTTTTGTCTTTTATTGTTTTTTAGGGCTACACCTACTGCATGTGGAGGTTCCCAGGCTAGGGATCTAATTGGAGCTACAGCTGCCGGCCTACGCCACAGCCATGTGAGATCTGAGCCATGTCTGCAGCCTACACCAGAGCTCACGGCAACGCCAGATCCTTAACCCGCTGAGCGAGGCCAGGGATAGAACCCACAACCTCATGGTTCCTAGTCAGATTTGTTTCCACTGAGCCATGATGGGAACTCCAAATTACTTTTTCCTAAAGTGACCTAAAGCAACTGCCATATTGGAATAAAATTCGTTAAGAATGAATGAATCTGTTATATTGAAAATTTCTGTGCTTATGAAACTATCAATCTTCCAGCTAATCCTTCTGGTAGAACTCAGTACTATAGTAATTTTAAGGTTTTCTTGTGTGGGGGTACATATAACATTTTAAAATGCTTTGGAAGTACAGAATATTTAAAAATATCATAAACCTGTTGAAAATTTCGCTACGAAAAATTTTCGTAGCAAAACACTGAAGGTAGAGGTCTGTATATTTCCAAACATTATATGCAAGTATTTGGTAGATTACTGGATAAATATTATTGGGATAGGTGATAATTTAGATTTATAACTAAATTATAAATTTAATTATAATTTTAATATAATTATAAAATTACGATTTGCATTATAGAATTCAGTGTTGAATGATGATCTGTGTTGAATGATTTAAGTATGAAAATATACTCACCACATACCCTGCAGGTATAGTCACAGTAGATGCATTTTTAAAAAATTAGAGTGCAAAACTCTGCTGTATGTTGCTTTCTTAAATTAATATTATTTACCTTTCAACTTAGATGCTGTCTTTTACCATCTTTTCAGGTGCTGGTGTTTCTTTTTTTTAACTTTATAATGATTTTTATTTTTTCCATTATAACTGGTTTACAGTGTTCAGTCAGTTTTCTGCTGCACAGCAAGGTGACCCAGTCATACATACATGTATACATTTTCTTCCTCACATTATCATGGTCCATCACAAGTGACCAGACATAGTTCCCAGTGCTGTACAGCAGGATTCCATTGCTTATCTTTCCAAAGGGTATATTTTGCATTTATTAACCCCAAATTCTCAGTGCCTCCCATTCCCTCCCCTTCCCTCTTGGCAACCGCAAGTCTGTTCTCCATGTCCATGATTTTCTTTTCTTTGGAAAGGTTCATTTGTGCCCTATATTAGATTCCAAATATAAGTGAAATCATATGGTATTTGTCTTTCTCTTTCTGACTTACTTCACCGAGTGTAAGAGTCTCTAGTTCCATCCATGTTGCTGCAAATGGCATTATTTTGTTCTTTTTTATAGCTTAGTAGTATTCTGTTGTGTACATATACCACATCTTCTTAATCTCATTGTCTGTCAATGGACTTTTAGGTTGTTTCTATGTCTTGGCTATTGTGAATAGTTCTACAGTGGACATGCAGGTGCGTGTGTCTTTTTCAAGGAAAGTTTTGTCCGGGTATATGCCCAAGAGTGGGATTGCTGGGTCATATAGTAGTTCTATGTATAGTTTTCTAAGGTGCCTTCATACTGTTTTCCATAGTGGTTGTACCAGCTTGCATTCTCACCAACAGTGCAGAAGGGTTCCCTTTTCTACATGCTCCCTTCAGCATTTGTTATTTGTGGACTTATTAATGACGGCCATTCTGATTGGTGTGAGGTGGTACCTCATAGTAGTTTTGATTTGCGTTTCTCTAATAATCAGTGATGTTGAGCGTTTTTTTCATGTGCCTGTTGGCCATCTGCATGTCTTCTTTGGAGAAATGTCTATTCAGGTCTTTTGCCCATTTTTCAATTGGGTTGTTGGCTTTTTTGCTGTTGAGTTGTGGTGTTTCTTAAGAGTTGAGTCCTAGGCCTTCTTCTGGTGTCATATTCTTTCCTAGCCCTCTGAGTGATACATACATACATCACTTATAATTAGTTATTATCCATACGCTAAAACTTGACCGTCTTACACTCCAGTCCAGATATTTTTCCATTGTTTAGTCCTGTATATCCAGTTGCCTGTTGAATTTCTTTCTTCCCTCCCTTTTATTTGCCACAAACATGGCATGTGGGAGTTCCTTGTGCCAGGGATCAAACCCAAGCCACAGTCGCGACCTGCACCACAGCTATGGCAGCACTGAATCCCTAACCTGCTGTGCCACAAGGGGACTTGCACTATCGACTCTCTAGTTTTATGCCTCCAGCCATCTCAGACTCACTGTTAGTGAACTCATGTCCTTCCTTGCTGTCAAACTTGGTCCTCCTCTGGGTTCACTCTCTTGATGAATGGCAGATCCACCTCTCTGGATGCCCCTTTGAGAAATCAGGTGTTATCTTGAACTGCCTATGATGAAGTGATTTGTAATATATCACCCTGTCCTTCCTTCTTCACTCCCCTTATCCCTTGTATACATATGGTTCCCTTAGTTCTTTAGAGTTCTTTCCATTCCCGTTACCATAATGGCATTTCCCTATAATTGCAATAGTCTGCAAATCCATGTAGGAAACTGCAGCCAAAGTTGCAGAACTGACCATAATACTCTCTTGCCTCTGAGTGGTTCTCATTTGTCCTAGAGATCAAGTCCTAAGTCCTGAGTAAGACTTCACGTGTTTCTTCATGGCCTAGTCTACTTCTTCAGACTCCTGTCTGGCATTTCTCCCCCATGAATGTATATAGTCTATACAGTTTAAGCTAATGGAACCTGTGTTAGTCCTTTCTGCCTTAGGCTTTTTTTTTTTTTTAATATATATGATGCCTCTCCCTAGAATTCAGTAAAATATTTATTGACTGCCTAGTATGTAGTGTACAAGGCAAAGTTCTGTTCTAGTTGGAGCCTACATTTCACTGGATGACAAAGATAATAACTAGATAAACAAGTAAATACATATCGCAGTGTTGAAAGATAAGTACTATGAAGAAACATTAAGCAAGGAAAGAACTGGAGAGTATGGTTATACTCAGTTATTTCATGAGTAAAGGTTGACTGTTTGGGGAGGTGGCATTTGAACAGAGGGAATAAATGAGCCATTTGACTATCTAGGAGGAAAGGATCCTAGGTAGAGAACACAATGGCAGAAACAGAGAGCCACATGCTGTAATGTTTGAGGATCAGCAAGGAGATTTGTATTTAGAAAATGTGGGCAGAAAGGTAGCTAGGAAACAGAACATGTCCACTTTGTGACCCAGGATAAGGATTTCGCTTTTATTCTTGATATGATCGGTGGTTCTTAGAGGATTGAGAGTATGACCTAATTTACATTAGTGGGGAATAGAATGAAAGAGTAGAGCCTGGGAAATCAATGGGAGACTGTTATTGAAATCCAGGCAAGAGATATTAGTGGCTCAGTCTGCAGTGGTGGTGGTGATGAAGGCAGTGGGAAGTGGTTAGAAATAGTCTGTTGCCAACTTCCCTGTGTATCCAGTCTTGAGAACTCAGATTAAATGTATCATTTCCTCAGATACCCTTTCTGAACTCTTGAATTGAACCAAGTGTCTGTTACGCCTTTGTTTAACACCCAGTCCCCTTTTTTTTTTTTTTTTTTTTTTTGCCTTTTGTCATTTTATGGCTGCACCCGCGGCATGTGGAGGTTCCTAGGCTAGGGGTCTAATCGGAGCTGTAGCCACTGGCCTGTGCCGCAGCCACAGCAACGCAGGATCCGAGCCGCGTCTGCAACCTACACCACAGCTCACGGGAACGCGGGATCGTTAACCCACTGAGCAAGGGCAGGGATCGAACCCGCAACCTCATGGTTCCTAGTCGGATTCGTTAACCACTGCGCCACGACGTGAACTCCAGGTTAGGGGTTTCTTGATAACCCCTAGTCACCAGTACTTACACCTCTACCATTTTTTGGTAATGTTTTTTGTTTAATAACGTATCTCTAAGCTCTTTAAGGGAAGCAGGGAGTATGTCTGTCTTGATTACTTCACCCTGAACTGCTGATCACATAGCAGTACTCAGTAAACGTTTGGGCAGCTTTTTTCAAGGAACGAGTGCTATTGTATTTAAAATCACCATTAATTTTGCAGTAGCACTATGCACTTTTACTGTTAATATGTTTATCTTTTCTTTAGTGAAACTGATGAAAGTTGTAAGAAGCACCTTGGAAGAGTGTTATCTATTTGGGAAGAAAGGTCTGTTTATGAAAATGATGTATTAGAACAACTTAAGCAAGCTCTTTGTAAGTATATAATCTTTTATCATTATATCTTCATTAAAATGTATTCTCTCCTTAAAACTTGTGTTTTTTCCAAATCAGATGGTGATAAGAAGCCTAGGAAGCGAACTTATGAGCAGATACAGGTGGATGAGAATGAAAACTGTTCCTCTCTAGGATCTCCGAGTGAACCGCCACAGGTAGCAGTTTTACTCTGTAAAGGGGGTTACATTACTAGTACTTCATGTAGTCACCAAGCTTTATTAATTTCAATGTTTTACTTCTATAAACTGACTTTTTTTATTATAGTTCTGGGTACCAGAAAGAAGCTTTGCGAATAAGTCTTATTTTCTGATTAATAAATTGCTTTTGTTTAATGAGGTATGTTGTATATTATATATCAGGCAGTCATATTTTGTGTAGAAAGATTTGATTGCTAAGTATGAGTAGGTCTGGTGAGACATCCACCGTTTAAACAGTTTCCTTTTAAATAAGTAAAACACTGTATGATAAACTGTTTTGTATTATGATTTAAGTACACTAAAAATTCCATCCCTAGAGATAAAACATCACTCTATTAAGAATTTTTTCTTTTAAACATGTAAAAATGTGTGTTAGAGTTAACAAGTATATATTCATAGAGTTCTCTGTAACTGTATAGAACCATGTAGCTCCATGGTAAAATAAGATGAATTGGAATCATCTTAATACTCCATGTTCTCCCGGGTTGGTACAGTATAGATTTCCTAACCATCAGATGATTCCAGAAAAACAGTTTTACTGTAATTATGTGGGCGTTAAGTCTTAAAGCTTCCTCCTTCTATGTTTCAAATATATAGGAGGGACAGATAAAATTTTAAAGGAGAAAATGAAGACATAGCCATACTCTTAAAACAAGGTAAATATCTTTATGGGCTAGAAGTGGTACAGAAACATAACTCAACATGTGAGCCAAAGTGTGGTTCCTGTTGAGCTTTGGTCTGGAAGCAGACCTGGTCTGCACAAATCAGTATCCTATAGAGTAACAAAAGCTTAAGTAACAACTCTCCATGGGAGTTGGAGGACTGGATCAGAACTCACTGCATAAAACCTGAGACTGGTTGGAGTGCTTCCCACCATGAAAGGAGCTTGAAATAATAATTCAAGCAATTACTGCGTAGAATTACGGATTTGTATCAGTGTTAGTGCTTGGGAGGCAGAAAGAATTTGACTGAGCCTCTCAGCAAGTACCTGACTCAAGCCCCTGTTAATTCAGTGACAGGAATGCTGAAGCCCATGTGGTCATTGTGGATAAGGACCTGAATAGAAATGTAGTAGGAACATAATATTGGGAATAGCCAAACACTAGGCTTGTACTTCTTTCTTTTTGGTAATAATTCAAGGCAGGGAATCATTTTATGGTAAGAGCCCTGTTACTATTCCAAGAACAGTATTTTACCCCAGTTCTAAATATAAAATCTGAGGAGATACTGTTGTGGCTCAGTGGATTAAAGACCTGACATTGTCTCTGTGAGGATGCAGGTTCAGTTCCTGGCCTTGCTCAGTAGGTTAAGGATCTGGCGTTACTGTGGGTTGTGTTGTATGTCACAGGTGCAGTTCAGATCTGATAGTGCCATGGCTGTGCTGTAGGCTCCAGCTGCAGCCCCATTCAACCCCTGGCCCAGGAACTTCCATATGTTTCAGGTGCAGCCATAAAAAGAAAAAAAAAATTGTATATATATATATATAGAGAGAGAGAGAGAGGATCTGATCCCCTCCTGTTCTCCCTGGTGGAAGTTAAGTTGTACTTCCTAGGAGTATCTGAGTAACCACCTGACTCTTTCTTTGTTCTATAAAATGCTTTTTTTTTTTTTTTTTTTTTTTGCTTTTTAGGGCGACACCTGCAGCATATGGAGGTTTCCAGGCTAAGGGCTGAATTGGGGCTGTAGCCACTGGCCTACACCACAGCCACAGCTACGTCAGATCTGAGCTGTGTCTGCGACCTACACCACAGCCCACAGCAACACTGGATCCTTAACCCACTGAGCGAGGCCAGGGATCGAACCTGTGTCCTCACAGATCCTAGTCAGATTTGTTTCTGCTGAGCCACGACAGGAATATTAGGATTTTAAACACATAGTAGTGAATTTAAAGCACACTTAGGATAATGTATTTGTTAGATTCCACTCATTCTTATCATGTTTGATTATTTGCTATGTGCTAGATGCTAGACTCCAGTGATAGCATTTTTTGTAAGGGAATAGCTTAAAAGAAAAATCAGTAACTGGCTGTTAATATCATCTAAATATATAACCAGAATTAGTAATATCTTATATATTTCACATATGTATGAAATTTCCTAGTGTTCCAGGATCTAGGCTTAGAGAAGATAAGAAAGGAAAAAAAGGTAAAAGGAGGTAGTTTGGAGATGGAGACTAGTAAAAAGAAAATTTACTTACTATTTTTTGGAATAATTTTGGAGATACTATGAATTGTGAAATTGTCAGCAAAGACTTGCCCTTCCCTCCTAATTATTACAGCTGGTATGAAAACAGTGCAACTAAAATATTCTGATGATAAAATACTGATTAAGCATTATATGAATATTAGTCCCCAGACATATGGAACTTTGTAATAATTTAATGATCTTAGTAACAAACCATGGAATAATTGAAGGTACCATACTTGAATATACATATTCCAGAACTACATTTCTCTTGTGTTTTAATTACATCATTGAGAACTGGAATTTAGGGGGGCTCTTCTGTGTTGTGGTAGATGATGGTTTGTATCCTCCCATCCCCCAATATCCAATTTTATAATAAAAATTCTTATGTACAATGATAATACAATGAATATATCATACCTAAAACTTGTATTCTCCGTGTTGAAGTTATAGCCTGCCTTCGCTTCTTTTACCAGTGTGTGTATCTGGCGTATAAATAAATCACATAATTTCAATAGTCAGATTATTATTTTTACACTGTCTCCACCACTGAAATATGTTTCCACGTTATATATTTCCAATACCTAACATAGTATAGCTTCTTTTATAGAAAAGAAACAGATTGTCTTTGAAAGCATTTTAAGCTAGTAAATAGCCTAAAAGGATTAGGGAATGTGAAATAAATTTTAAGTCTTTTATGTTTGTTTAAGCTTCATTTATTTTGTTCTAAAGTTGTATAACTTTTTAGACTCTAGATCTCGTTAGAGCATTACAAGATTTAGAAAATGCAGCTTCAGGTGATGCAGCAGTTCATCAAAGGATAGCTTCTTTGCCTGTTGAAGTTCAAGAAGTATCCCTTCTAGATAAAATAACAGGTAAGAAAGGGAGATGCGATCTGGAACTTTCTGGGGAGTTGGGATAAGGAAACGGCATATGGTATTGTTTTTGTTGTGGAATAATTTTGTTATTCTGTGCTTTTCTTAGACAAGGAATCCGGAGAAAGACTTTCTAAAATGGTAGAGGATGCTTGTATGTTGCTGGCAGATTACAATGGCAGATTGGCGGCTGAAATAGATGATAGGAAGCAACTCACTCGAATGTTAGCAGATTTTCTTCGTTGTCAAAAGGAAGCCCTTGCTGAGAAAGAGCATAAATTGGAAGTGCGTAACCTTTTCCTTATTTAGTGCTTATTTATTTTTGCTAGGAAATTTAAAATATCTTAATGTTGCTGCACATTTTGCATTTTTTTTTTTTTAACACAGACCTTTTTAGACAATGGCCCAGGTAAGCCACTCCTTGCATTAATTTATTTTTACTTGAACCAAATCATTCTGCCCTAGTAAATTTAGAAATTTGCTTGAACCAAATTATCCTACCTGAAGTACATTTAGAAGTTTGGAATTAGCAAAATTGGTTGCATTTTAAAGTCATTCATATGAAATTCTAGTAATTGTAATTCATCTTAATGAGTTTAAACCCTTATCTTCAAGAACAAAAATAATGGGAAAATAGCAAATGGTATAAAGTCTGGTGTCAACTACAGTAAATTATGATTGGACTTATTTAATCCCTATTCTGAGTACATACGGTCTTTTGGGAATACAAATAAGAAATAAAAACTTTTTGTTATGGATATGCCAGTCCCTACCCAGTCTCCCTGTGTCTGAACAATTCATCATTTGGCTCAAGAAGGAAATCTTCCAAGTTATTCTTTTGTTCCATCCCTGATTTTGATACTTAACATATTCCTACCCTGCTCCCAGCTCAGACATACCCTTAGGTAGAAAGTTACTGCATCTTTAAATTGAATGATGATTGATATTATTGATGAGAAATCTGGAGGTGCAGAGGTTAAAAAAAGAAACACTGTCATAGTTCTTTTGAGCAGAGCAGCCATTGTTAGGGGCAGGTGAACTAGATTTGGTTTTATTTAAAAGAATCTTTCATTTGATTAGTCCTTGTTTAAATTGTTTGCTGCTAGAGTAATTTCTTTTTCTAATAATATATAGAAGAATTTCTAGTATGTCTGGTCCGCTTTTAAAGAGACAGTTCTTTTTATTTTAGGTATGTCATGATGCTGCCTCTTTCTTTTAAGCATCTTTTATTTATTAGAGTTTAGTTCTTGTTTCTGTAGTCTCTAAGTGTGCCAAAGGTGATTACCGTTTCTACCTGTGGTAGCAGCTAATTGGTTAAGTGTCAGCAGCAGAGCTCTCCTGCCCCAGATTGTCGGCACTGTTTAGCATTACCCCTTTTTAGTCTGTCCCTCCTCTGCTCACATTTACACACTCAGAGCATAGTTGTTGGCGTTGTGCTCTACCCTTGGAGAGGTTGCCCAATTTTACATAGAAAGGAAAAGGTATAATTTTTCAAAAAACATTTGAGTTAAGTTGCCAGTTTTTGATCTTGTGATGGAATTTCAGTCCAAAACATGCTACTACTTGTTTTGTTGTTAGCAGAATTAAGGGTAAGTAATGTCATTCAGTTTTTGTCTTAAGTCTTTTGGTATGGTTTCTTTAACTTCTATTGAGCTTCTGTTGCAGGTATTGGACATGGGCGTATCTTCTAACGATGTCATCATCATTAGCATATTCTTCCTGCTAAAAATAAATATCAAACTCCAAAGCCTGAATTGTCTCATGTTTTTGAAAATTGAAGATTACTTGCTTTTCACTTAAACTTTCTCATATATCACTGGTTAGAGAAATAGCATTTATGTTTGAAATGTAAGTGTAGAAAAAAGATCAGATACCATCCCGTCTAACCCCTTCTTTTTCCAGCCAGATTTCACGATTGAAAATTGTAGGAGGTGAGGCTGATGATAATAATGGCAGTAAAATTCACCATGTGTTGGGTACTGTTCTAAGCACTTCACATATGTCAACTCATTTAATCCTATATAGCAGAAATGTTATTATCCCCATTTAACAGATGAAGAAAACTGAGGTAGAGAGAGATTAAATAACTTGTTCAGGGTCACAAAGAGGTAGTGAGTTGGTTAGAACCCAGGGAATTTGCTTCCAAAATGACAAGTTTCCTTCCAGTTTTTACTTAAAATATAAGACTACAGCAATAGTTGAAGCACCATCTCTCCAACTCTGTTTCCTCCCTCCGCGGAAGTAATCACTGTCTTGAAATAAAGTGATCTAGGGAATTTTTATTGTTTGTTTTTTATCATGACTGGATTTTCATTCTATAAAGAAACCACCTAAATGATGTCGGATGTTAACCAAGTAAAAAGTTGATACTTCTAATAAACTAGGAAGTTATTTCATAGAATTCTTTGTAAATTATCTTTTTAACTAGGTGATTCTTTTGTCAGACGGTATGAACATGATTTGAGATACTTAGACATTTTTTTGTATCAAGTAGGTGGCATCACTTTGAAGTTGAGACTGGGAGATCAAGATTTATACTTACCTTATCAGCTGTGATACCATCAAATAGTTTTCACTTATCAGGCATCTTTGAACATGAACTGTGATTGACCAGGTATTGACATGTCATTGATTGCTCTTTTTGTAAAAAAAAAAAGGGACATAAATTTAAAGTATCATTTCAGGAATTGGCTATTTCATATTTCTTGGGGAAGCCACTATTAAAGCATTTGTAATGACTGAAAACAGGGAGTGTCTTTAAAATTTTTGGAAAATAGGAATCATTTTTTAATCTTGTGATTAGCCTTAGCTGGCTGTTAAAGCAGATAACTTAAAATAGACTTAGAAATGTATTTCATAGGTTGCTGTGGGAATTATATTTCACCATTCAGAAGCTGAAATTATTGCATGAACTGTTGTTCACCTAGCTTATTATCTTGGAAGGCAGACAGCATTTTGATTTTGATACTTTTGGAGAGGGGGAAATGTAGAGATTAGAGTCATCTGTATTCAATAAGTTAACGTCTTTGTTGTTGAGTTTTGAATACCTCTTTTTCATGAGACAATTGGTGTAAGAAAACATGCTTTCAGAAAATCCCTGTTTATGCCATAGTACATTGATCAATTTTAAATTACTAAACTTCCGTAGAAAATTGATTTTCTAGTCTAAGAGAGATTTCCATAGAAAGTTGGAAATCACAATTTGATGGTTCTTGAATAGAGAAATCAAATCATAGTTCCAAGTTTTGTAAGTCAGGATGGGGAAGCTATCAGAGAGGATAGTGTTTATCTTTCGCAGTCTTACATCAGTATATTCAGATTTATCTCATTTTTTAAAAAGAAGGCATAATATTCATTTATGAATGTCACTCTCCTCATGGTGTTAGATTGCATCCATTGAGTTGCTTTTCTTACTTTTGTTCATTATAGGTATTACTGCAGAGAGCATCTTGGTGATGCAGGTTTGTATAGTTGTGCAAGTATATCTGCAGGATTGTTTCTCAGAAGTAGAATAGAATAGCTGGGTCGAAAACAATATCTGTTTAAGTGCTGATAGTGTGTGCAAGCTCTTCCAAAGGTTCTGCCTTTTTAAACTCCTTGAACCATGAGTGTATCTTTTCCTAGAAAACCCCTCTCCCAGCGGTGAATGCCAGTGCTTTTTAAAATTTTTGTATATCTGATAGGTTAAAAAAGATTTCTTTGTTCACTTACTGGTCATTTAAAAAATATTTATTAGTTATTTTAATTCTGCTACAGATTTCCTATGTCCTTTGTCTACTTTTGTTTGATTCTAAGTTTGTGATTCTAAGACAAGTTAATGTTTGTCTTTGCCTTTATAGATTCTAGGTTTTCTGGATATATTTAAGATGGCCTTCTCAACTCTTAACTACAAAAATACTATATAAGTTTTCTATAGTTTTTCTGATAATTTTATTCATTTAGATTTTTTGGGAGTTCCCCTCGTGGCTCAGCGGTTAACAAACCCGACTAGTAACCATGAGGTTGCGGGTTTGCTCCCTGGCCTTGCTCACTGCGTAAAGCATCTGGTTCCCCTGATGTCGCAGACGTGGCTTGGGTCTCGCGTTGCTGTGACTGTGGCATAGTTTGGCAGCTACAGCTCTGGTTCAACCCCTAGCCTGGGAACCTCCATATGCCACGGTGCAGCTCTAAAAAAAAGACAAAAAAAAAAAAGATTTTTTTGGAGTTCCTGTTGTGGCTCAGTGGTTAACGAATCCAACTGGGAACCATGAGCTTGCGGGTTTGATCCCTGGCCTTGCTCAGTGGGTTAAGGATCCGGCGTTGCTGTGAGCTGTGGTGTAGGTTGCAGACATGGCTCGGATCCTGCGTTGCTGTGGCTGTGGTGTAGGCCGGCAGCTACAGCTCCTGTTAGACCCCTAGCCTGGGAACCTCCATATGCTGCGGGTGCGGCCCTAGTTAAGGCAAAAAGACAAAAAATAGATTTTTTTTTTTGTTCATGGTATACATGATGTAGGGATATAACTGTTTGAAAGTGTTAGTAATTGTCCCCCATCATTTAGTTAATGAGTCTGTATTTTACTGTATTGTAAAATTTCATTTCTATAATATTTATTTCTATATGTACATGTGTATACATGAATGTGGTCCCTTTTCTACTGGCCCATTTGTTTTACCCACATTTAATTATATAGTACATTTTTGTTTTTATTATGTTTAGGTATTTTTCACTTGTCTATAATTTTAGTTAATCATTATTGGGTATATGGATTTTATTTTCTTTCCACTTATTTTCTACGTTTGCCTTCATATTTAATATTTTATTTTTTTTAATTTACTTTTTTTTTGTCTTTTGTCATTTTTAGGGCCTTACCTGCGGCATATGGAGATTCCCAGGCTAGGGGTCTAACCAGAGCTGTACTGCCGGCCTACGTCACAGCCATAGCAATGCAGGATCCGAGCCACGTCTGCAACCTATACCACAGCTCATGGCAACGCTGGATCCTTAACCCACTGAGCAAGGCCAGGGATTGAACCCTCAATCTCATGGTTTTTAGTAGGATTCGTTAACCACTGAGCCACGATGGGAACTCCCATACTTAATATTTTAAATAACAGCATTTTGCTAAGTAGACATTTCTTGATTTACTTGGCCTTTTCAAAAGTACTTTTATAAATTTTTTTGTTTTCCAAATAGTTCAATTTCTATTTTTAGGATGCATATTAAATTTTGTTTTGCCTGAGACACTTAGTAATTAGAAATTTTTAATGTCATCTCAGTTTAGAAAATAAGAGTATTTTAAATACATAGCACTGAAAATGGAAATCTGTTTCTGAAGGTGTTTCCATGTAGTTTTTTGATGGTTGTTAACTTATCAGATTATAAATATTCAAGGACATAGTAGTAAATGTATGGAGAACTGCTTATGGAATCTTTCATCTGTCATTCAGTTATTTCTTTATATTTTATTTTTCTATTAAAATTGATTTCATTTAAATTTAAGATTTGATAAGATGGAGCTACGGGTTTTTTAAAGAAGCAAATGTTACTAGTTTCTTAATGACTTTTTAGGTTATTTTTTGAGATCGAAATATTGTTTAAAACTTTACAGTTAATTTATCCATCTTTAAATAGTTATGTAATCTTTATTTTTGTTGACTATGCAAGTAAGCTATTTTCATCATAGGAAAGAAGCTAAATAAGCAAAGGCTTATTAGCCTTATGTATTGTGGATGTATTATTTTGCACATTTCTTTTTCATGTAATATATTATGTGCATCTTAGTTTTTTGTTTAGTTTTTGTTTTTGTGTCTTTCTAGGGCTGCACCCACAGCATATGGAGGTTCCCAGGCTAAGGGGAAAATTGGAGCTGTAGCCTCCAGCCTACGCCATAGCTACAGCAACACAGAATCTGAGCTGCGTCTGCGACCTACACCACAGCTTGTGGCAAAGCTAGATCCTTAACCCACTGAGCAAGGCCACGGATTGAACCTGCGTCCTCATGGATGCTAGTCGGGTTTGTTAACTGCTGAGCCACAATGGGAACTCCTTAATGTGCATGTTATCATGTCACTGCTTTCCTTTTTAATGTATGGATGTGTCATAGCTATCTGTTCATTATGACTGTCTTCGTTGCTTTGGCATTATGAACAGTATTGCAATGAACATCTCTTTAGTTAATTATTTACTTAGGTATATCATCATCTCTTGTGGTAAATCCCTGAAGATGCAATTGCTGAGTCACATTAAAAACTTGTACATGTTTCCAGACTTTGACTAAGTCTATACTAGATCATTGTCTTTCATGATTCCCAAATATCATTATCTGTATAGGTCTTTTCTTCTGGGCCATTTCTTTTCTCCAAAGAAAGTGTTTCACATTTGCTGGGTAGGTAACAGGGGATCTGTTTTCAGAACAGTGCCTCACCTTTTTCCTGTGTGATTTGCATCTCCAAGTGCAGATCTTTGGCTTAGTTTCTTATCCCTCATCTTTTGGCTCTATGGGATGAGTTTTAACAGATAGGTGTAAAGATACCTATTTGATCTTCGTTGTCAGCCTTGAGACTCATCATTACATTTCAAGAAGCTCGGTGCCTCAAAAGTCCCAAGACTATCGAAAATTCCTCAGGATGCACTGCATTGCTTTTGCTCATTGTCTGTTGTTTCAGTTTTCTCCATCTTCCAGAAGTTAACTGTGCACTGTAGTTCCCTCTTCTTTGTCCTTGTGGGATTCTGTCTTTATAAATTTAGCGACTTTGGGAGGGAGAGTGGAGATAAACGTGAGTTCGGTTGGAAGACCTTTTGTGTCTAATTAAATAGAAATGGTAATATTTGTGTTTCATAACTCCAGCCAAACCATTTTAGTCTATTGCCTGGATTGTTAACTGATATTCCTGTTCCCTGTCTTAACTTTCTATATCACTGCAGCCAGACTGATCTGTTAAGAAGAAAACAGGTCTCATCATACCCCTGTTTAAAACTCTCCAGTGCTTTCCATTACACTTTTGGATCTTGTTTTAAACTCCATGTATGCCCTGTGAGATCACTAGTCTTGTGTCCCCTTTTAACCTCATCTTGTATCCATTTCAAAGGCATCCGTTCTTTTCTTTAAGCAGATGAAGGAAGTTCTCTCACCAGAGTTGGAGTGCTCTCTCCTAAACTTTACTTAGCTGGTTCCTTTTCTCATTTAGGTTGATGTCCCTGTGTCACCTTTTCAGAGCCCTTCTCTGTCCCTTTCATTTGGTTTTACCTAACCTTCTCCTGTGTTACATCGCTGATTAATGCTAATACTTTGCTCCCTCCTCCTGTATTATACTGCCATTTTGTTTCTTTGTTTTTTAAATTTTTTCTTCATAGAACATCACTGTACCCTATACAAATTTAAGACTTTGTATGCTTACTTATCCGTGGCTGGAATGTGAGCTCCATGAGAGGAAGAGCTTTGTTTTGTTTTTGTATGTGTGTGTTTATTGCCATATCCTAAGTGTTTGGAGCAGTACTTTTCTTTTGGTAGGCAGTCAGGTTGAGTAAGTGACAGTGGCCATCAAATGATTAGTGAATGCCAGTTCAAATGAAGTTTGCAAGGAGTATATGTAATGTTTATATTTTAAATTGATTTCTTTTGTAATTAAGTCAGAAAAGAATGATGCTTTAATGAAAATTTAAAGCTACTTGAGGTTTTGAAGAAAATTTTATCTAGCGCAAAATAGGTTAACTAATATTTTAAGTCACATTAGTATAGTATAGTACTTTAAAAAGTGATTATGGAGTTCCCATTGTGGCTCAGCGATAATGAACCTGACTAGGATACATGAGGATGTGGGTTTGATCCCTGGCCTTGCTCAGTGGGTTAAGGATCTGGCGTTGCCTTGAGCTGTGGTGTAGGTTGCAGATGCGGCTTGGATCCCGCGTTGCTGTGGTTGTGGCGTAGACCGGTGGCTACAGCTCCTGTTAGACCGCTAGCCTGGGAACCTCCATATGCCATGGGTGTGGCCCTAGATAAGGCAAAAAGACAAAAAAAAAAGTGATTATGTGTTTACGGACTACAGGTTCTTGAACTGTATCGGAGCATTTTTTGAACAAAGAATGAATAGCCATTTTGAAATTTTAGAATTATTTTTATCATTTCGCCCTTTCTGTCCTTCAGTAGAATAACACATTAACAATGTGTTAGGCAGTTCCCGTGCAGAAACGAATCCGACTAGTATCCATGAGGGTGCGAGTTCGATCCTTGGCCTCACTCAGCGGCTCGGGGATCCTGAGTTGCTATGAACTGTGATGTAAGTTGCAGACAAGCTCGGATTCCTAGTTGCTGAGTCTGTGGTGTAGGCAGCCAGCTGTAGCTCCGATTCAGTGCCTAGCCTGGGAACTTCCTTATGATTCGGGTGTGGCCCTAAAAAGCAAAAGGAAAGGAACAAAAACCATTATGTTATAAAACGTGAATAACAAATGAACAGTACTCAATAAGTGCTAAATTTGTAAGTCATATGGATCCCTGGTGGAAGAACCTGAGCTACAAAAGAAAGCAGTCCTTAAGCCTCATCATTCATTTACATTAAAAGAGGAGTTAAACACTAATTGCTCTCTGCCTGTTAACTCCTTCATGGAAGAGAACTCATACTATTAATACCCTTTAGGACAGCCCTTGTGATTAAGGAATTTATGCATATAAAGCAGTTAGCACCCTGCCTGAGATAAAGTTAAGTGCTCAGTAACTGAGACCTGCTATAACTGTTTGGTATTATTGCCGCAGCTGAGAATTATTAGGAGTGACATGAGATTGAAAAGTAGATTGGAGGAGTTCTCCTGTGGCGCGAGGGAAGGATCCATCTTTGTCACTGTAGTGACTAGGGTTGCTTCTGTGGCACAGGTTTGATCCCTGGCCTGAGAACTTCCACATGCTGCAAGTGCAGCCAAAAGAAAAAGTAGGTTGATACCAAACTGTGAAAGGCAGCAGACGGCTGGCTACGGAAATGGTTATAACAGTGCAAAGGACAGAGAGGACCAGCACCATTAGCAGTGTTTGAAACCTGATTGTAGTTGCTGAGTAAGTTAAAATGGCAAGAGATTTCCCATAGGCCAAGTGCGACTTCATTGGAAAATTTTATATTGTGAGTAATGAAGGCCTAAACTGTAGTTCATGGTAACAGTGAAAAAAAATAAAGGAGTGGACGGATATGAGGAACAATTGAATTGCCTTCATTTGTTAAATGAGTCTGAGAAGTAAGAGAAATCAGTGTTAAATGAGATTTTGAAAACTGGGGCAAATTATTCTGGCATTGACTAAAAGGATATTAAACTATAGAATTGGTTTGGGGGAAAGGATGATTTGGGTTTTAGGAATGTCAATAAATTTTAGTTTGTTTTTTTAAATTGTAGAAGTAGTACATCTCCTTGTAGTTTAAAAACCATTGGTAAGCACGAATAGATAACCACCTGAAATTTCATTCTCCCTTAAATAGCCCTTGACAAGATTTGGAAGATGGAACCAGTCATTATATGCTGTTTTTATACATTGTCCTTCTTTATTCATTTAGTTGAAACATGTTTCTGTGATTACAGATACTCTCATTTTAATGGCTAGATCATATTCTGTTTTAAAGAAATACTTCTTTCACCATCTGGCTATTTAGCATATGTTTTTTTCCAGTTTCTTGCCATTGAAAAACATAGTTTTGAATCAACTTTTAGCTAAGAATCTTTGCTTATCTTTGGTAATTTTCTCATAAATTTTTAGAAGAAGGAAAGAATAATGCAATATGATTTTCATGCTCAAGTCAGCTACAATATAAGAAAATGAAATGATATCCTCTGTGATGGCAAGGGGAGGTAGAAGTGTGGAATTGTACGCTGATGATGTAAATTCATACATCACCCAGTCTGTGTGAAGGGCAAGGTGGCAGTAAGTACTAGAAGCCCTTATTTATGTAATGATCTTTTCTGCTCTTGGCTTCTGTTAGATCATTTGAGTTGCATAATATTCTCAAAGTAATGAGTTGGACAAATTCTGGGAACAGTTAAAGTGATGGTATAATTATTTCTTTTACACTTAAATTGTAAAATGGACATAAGATGACCATCTTAATTTTTTTTCCTCCTTTTAAGGCCACAACCACGGCCTATGGGATTTCCCGTGCTAGAGGTCGAATTGGAGCTATAGCTGCCAGCCTATGCCACAGCCACAGCAACGTGGGATTCCCTAACCCACTGAGCAAGGCCAGGGATTGAACCAGCATCCTCGTGGATACTAGTTGGATTCGTTTCCACTGCATCACACTGGGAACTCCAACCTTCTAAATAATTTTTAGATGTGTACAGATCAGTAATGTTAAGTGTAGTGATATTCTTGTGCAACTAATCTCCAGAACTCTAGAATTTTAAAAAGTTGCAAAACTGAAACTATACTCATTAAACAGTTCTCTATTCCCTACTGTCCCTGATGACCTGTCTCTATGACTTTGACTGGGCTAGGTACCTAATATAAGTGGAATTACAGTATTTGTCTTTGCGGCTGGCTTCTTCCACCTAGCATAACATTCTCTAGGTTTATCCATATCATAACATATAACGGAATTTCCTTCCTTTTTAAGACTGATTAATACTTCATGATTTGTATAATTATGCATTTTGTTTTCCCAGTTATCCATCACTGGATAACCTGAGTTTCCACCTTTTGGCTGTTGTGAATAATTTATGCTGCTGTGAACATGGATGGGTTCTAAACAGATATCTCTCTTGAGTCCTTGCTTTCAAGTCTTTTGGTTGTATATCCAGGGGTGGGATTGCTTGATTCTATGGTGATTCTGTTTTCCAGTTTTTGAGAAAAGGCCGTTACCATACCATACCATGTTATACCATCTATAATGGCTGCAGCCGTTGCACGTTCCCACCAGCAGGGCACAGGATTCCATTTTCTCCATGTCCTTGCCAACACTTGCTATTTTGGTTTTTCTTGGTCAGTAGCCAGCCTAAGGGATGTGAGGCAGTATCTTGTTGTAGTTTTGTCTTCCATTTCCCTAATAATTAGTAATGCTAGCATCTTTCTTGTGATTTTTGGCCATTTGTCTTCTTTGGAGAAGTCCTTTGTCCTTTTTTTTTTTTCCTCTCTCTCTTTCAAGTCTTTTTAGGGCCACTTTTGCAACATATGGAAGCTCACCGGCTAGGGGCTGAATTGGAGTCGCAGTTGCCAGCCTATGCTACAGGATTCGAGCCGCATCTGCGACCTACATGGCAATACCGGATCTTTAACCCACTGAGTGAGGCCAGGGATTGAACCCGCATCCTCATGGATGCTAGTAAGATTCTTAATCTGCTGAGCCACAATGGGAACTCCAGTCCACTGTTTGAGGTTTTCTTGTTGTAAAGTGATGGTTATAGTCTTAGATTGATAATATTTGTTATTCAGAAGCATTTGGAGATATGTAATTCACCCAGGGTTGGAAAATATTCTAAAACATTTCTGAAAAGATTAGCCTCTGCTCGAATATTTCTGATATGAAGAGAACACAGTATTTTGAGCGTAATTCATTTTCTGGTCAGTGGCTAGAAATTTGTTATTTCTTCTTTTTGAAATTTCACAAAAGTATTTGTTCACCTATATATATTTACACATTCATTCATTGAGGAAAACAGAGTATACCAAAAATCCAGAATGGAAGATAAAAACCACAACCTACTGTTCATATTGAAATTGCGTAATTTAGAGTTTCTGTTGTGGCTCTAAGGAAACCAATCTGATTAGCACCCATGAGGACGCAGGTTCTATACCTGGCCTCACTCAGTGGGTTAAAGGATCTGGTGTTGGCTTGAGCTGTGGTGTAGGCCGGTGGCTACAGCCCCTAATTGGCCCTTAGCCTGGGAACCTCCATATGCCTCGGATATGGCCCTAAAAAAGACAAAAAAAAAATTGCATAATTTGAAATAGTAGCTCATCTTTCAGTTTCTTCCTCTCTTCCTTCCAAACCAGTTTTATTGAATCTTAAATCTCTTTTAAAGTCTACAGGAAATCATATTTTTCTTATTTTTAAAAGTTATTACATTATTAATCTATTATTTATCATTAAAAATTTTACTTGCAAAGTTATTTCAGTCAACTATGTCAAAATAAAGGCTAGAGATGTAGAAATCGTGAAGAGTAACAAAAATCATACAGGTCTTTGCAGGTCTAAGTGGCTTTCCTTTTTGCTCGCCTGTGAATGCCTGCTTGGCTGAATATAGAATTCTTGAACGCTTTTCCCCTTTTGGTCTAGTTACTGTATTTTTTTTCCTTTCTCTTCCACATTTAACACTTTGACTATCACATATCTAGAATATTGGCCTTTCGTTAATTTTGCTTGACACTGATGTGCCCTTTTATTGGAAAAACCTATGTTGCCTTTTATTTATTTATCTTATGGCCACACCTGTGGCATATGGAAGCTCTGGGCTAAGGGTTGAATTGGAACTGTAGCTGCAAGCCTATGCCACAGCCACAGCAGTACCAGATCCAAGCCACATCTGCAACCTATGTTGCAGCTCGTGGCAATGCAAGGCCCCTAACCCACTGAGGGAGGCCAGGGATACAGCCCGCATCCTTGCAGGTCACTGTGTCTGGTTCTTAACCCACTGAGCCACAGCAGGAACTCCTTGCCATTTATTTTTGTTAAATTTTTATAATTTCTCCTTAAATTCCTATTTTATGTGTGCGTGTGTGTGTATGGAATCTTTTGAATCTTTATATTTTCTCATAATTTCTCACCTTATTTCTATTATTTTCTTCCATTGTTTCCCATGGGTTTTTGTTTTTGTTGTGGCTCTTGTTTTTTTTTGTGCTCGTTCTTCCTCATAACATGCTTGTCTGATGGTGGGAGTGAAGATTGTTTTGTCAGATTTTTGTGGGTCTCTTAAAAGAAATTATTAGAGCTTTTACTCGGCCAGCTCATAGATTCTACAACTCTGGGGCAAGTGGATAGGGAATCAGAGTCAGAGGAGATATTAGCACCTTGGTTTTGTGATTTTGCCTAGTCAGCCCAGATCTGACTGGAACTTTGCCTCTCTTTTGTCAGCACAGCAGCCACACAATCCAGTACCCCTTTAGTCATTGTGGTTTTTGGACCCTCTCTGTGCTGCTAGGAGTCCTTACAGGTATAGATTCCCTTGTTAAAGTGACACAGGAGAATCTGCATTATAAATGTCTTGTAATGAGTGCAAAATAGTCATGCCTTTAGAACTTGGTAAAGTCTGTGGGAGTGTTTGGACCTATTTAATGTAAATGTAAAATACTGCTTAGTTAGCTACTGTCTCCTTTTTTAAACCTTCATGCGCGTTTCTTTGTTGGTTCGTTTCTTATATTTTTTATTGCTAGCAGTGAGCGCTTAAAGCCTTTTCCCTCCCTGTTTTTAGATTACTTTTCCTGGTCCATGGTTTAGGAATTATACACGTCAATAGGTATTTGAAAGTATATGTTTGGTGAAAGAAATGAGCTCTGAGAAAGGATCTAAGGATCATTGCAGTAAGCAAAGTAATTACAGTAAAATATGTAATGAGTCTATTTTTTATTCTTTAGAGAACAAGTTAATTCTAGTGAATTAAATATTTGTAATTTATGGCCTTTTGCTGCATATCAACCTTTTTCTAGGTTCTGAAGGTTTTGGGGGGCTTGGGGTGTATATATTTTTGACAGTGTAGCACTGGCATTTTTTTGCTCATGTTAATTTTGAGACCACTTCAGACTTTTTTTTTAACGTCAGCCATTCTTAATCTTGGAGTTGTTTGTCAGATTCTTACATAATTAGTTTCAAAAATGTGTCTTTATTATCTTACAGAGTAAATGTTTCAACCTGTAGAGTTTTTTTTCAAAAAACTTGACTTTTGTTATTTCTTGTTTGGTTCTCTTGGCCTTGTCTGTAGTCCTCTCAAATTTCAAGTGTATATATTACTAGTTATTGTCTTAGCTTCTCAGTGATGGCAGCTGAATTCCTAAGTTCTTTTTACAACGATATGTTCAGTCATTTTTTGAGATATTGTCTTATCTGCATTGGGTCTACTTCTCTGTTGTTTATAGAATCTGCCTTTTTTCAGAATTAGGTACAGTATTTGCTGGTCTGCATCCTCTTGGTAGGTCTTTGTGGTTTCTGAGATGTAATTATTGTCTCAGAAATAAAGTTAGTCTAAAGTGTTTTCTACCTTTTGCCCTAGTGTTTTGGAATGTAATTGATTCTGTTGAGACTTGGTTTTAATTAAAATGTGGGGTTCACATTATTTCCTTGCTTGACTTAGATTTTCACTCTGTAGAGGAAATCAGAAGCAGAATAGGTTTCTTTTTTAAGATGTTAGACTGAATGGCAGCTTTTTCCTACTCCTGGAACTAATAGAAAAGATAATATAAAAGTATAATAAATAAATTATAAGACAGCATAGTCTGTCTTTTATCATGTAATTATTGGCCTCTTGAATCTCAATCCTGCATAAAGGAAACATTTCCATACATTATGTGGGTGAAAAATTACCAGTGTCTAACTGGAAACCTGCTACTGCACTTAAACTCCATTGTGAAGGAGATAATTTAAAATTTTAACATGAAATAGCAACCAATACTTAGCATTTACTCTGTGTAAAGGTACCATGCTAGGTACTGATCCTGTTTTTATTTGTGAGTGTATGTGGCAGATACTATTATCATAATCTGTTTTATGAACGAAAACACCAAGGCATAGAAATACTGTATTAACATTATCTTCAAATGAAATTTGAGAAATACATTAAAAATAATTATATTAAAATAAGTACATTAAAACCACTTAGCTCCGGATAACATTTCAGTGTATTTCCTTAGCCTTATAAAAATCATAGACTAAAATCATCGTTGTAAGCATATTAAGAAAATTTAAAAACAGTTGTAGATATACTGTATGTACAAATTTACATCCAACTTGGCTTGGTTAGTCTTCAGTGAATATGGTGTATGAATTAGAATAATGAACTGAGAATTTGGAGTTATGGGTTCTAGAACTTACTGCGTGAACATGAAGAAATTGTGTAATATCGAGCCTTTTTTTTTCTTTAAAATACAGATATCAACCCTAATGATTATGAGATATATTCAAGCTTTAAAACCAGTGCTTTTGACTTCCCCCATTCCTTATCTTATGGTCAAAACGTTTGAGTAGTTTAATTCATCTTATGAAAGCAGTATGCTGAGTTTAAAATTTTTTCCTTGCCTTTTATTCCGAAAACACTTTCCCATTGTAAAAACAGTTCATGTTTATTATAGAAAATTTGGAAAATAACGCTCAAAACTATACACTAACCTCTGAAAACAATCAGTATTTTAATGTATTTCACTCCACTCTTGTTTCTTGTTTTGAATAGTTGCATATATTCAATTTCATCTTTCTTAAAATGCGAAAGTGATTTTTTTTTTTGTCTTTTTGCCTTTTATCTAGAGCCGCACCCGCAGCATATGGAGGTTCCCAGGCTAGGGGTCTAACAGGAGCTGTAGCAGCCGGCCTTCGCCACAACCACAGCAACGCGGGATCTGAGCTGCGTCTGCGACCTACACCACAGCTCACAGCAACGCCGGATCCTTAACCCACTGAGCAAGGCCAGGGATCGAACCCGCAACCTCATGGTTCCTAGTCGGATTCGTTAACCACAGAGCCACGACGGGAACTCCACGAAAGTGATTTTTTAACTTTACATTATAGGTGGCTAGCATTTATTGTATCTTTTGTTTCCTTTATTTCAAACGGGTGAGACCTTTAGAAAAAGGCCCATTTATCCACATCAGGATAAATAAGTTATACTTACTGGATCTATTGAAAGAACTATATCCATGTGGCAGATGAGTAAGGGGATGTTAATAACAAGAATATTGGAGGTTATTTTATACAAGTCCTCATTGCCTCTTTAGTCCTTCAGTCCCTATTGTAATTCATTGGGCAAGTGATATTTTTGGTAATTATACTTTCTAAATTAGTTATCTGTTCCTTGCTTTTGCAGTAAAATCTCTTGTTAGAACTAGAGTTTGTCTTGATAATTTTGATGTCATTGCACATATCATACTCAAGTAGAATGTGGACCTCTTATGTAGTTAAATCAATCAAAATTTTAAGAGAGCCTTATGTCACTCACGCCAACATAATCTCACATCATTCTGTCAGGCTTAACTTCCTAACACAAGAATCCTTTGTAAAAACATCTTTGAAATTTGGTCATGCTTAGATCAGGTTATGGAGAAAAGCACTGCTCAAAGCAAAGCCAGTTCCATTCTTAGAATTTCTCATTCCAGTGATCTTATTCCAGTATAAAGTAATATTCTTGGGTGTTACAGGGGATTAATAAATTTAGTACATTTTAAAATTAAGGTAATTTTCATAAAATGAAATGCACATTTATTAACTAGGCAGATCATTATCAGGGTAAGTTTGATTTTTTTTCTTTTTTTTTTGATTTGTTTTTAGGGCTGCACCCGTGGCATATGGAGGTTCTCAGGCTAGGGGTCGAATCAAAGCTGTAGCTGCCGACCTACACCACCGCCACAGCAACACGGGATCTGAGCTGTGTCTGTGATCTATATCACAGATCACAGCCATGAGGGATCCTTAACCCACTGAGCGAGGTCAGAGATCAAACCTGCATCCTCATGGATGCTCGTTGGTTTTGTTACCTACCATTGAGCCATGATGGGAACTCCAAGATTGATAAATTTTGATAGCTTATTAGATGCTAAATGTATTATGCTATAGTAGTGTGTTTTATATTCTAATTCCTAGTGAGATTTTAGTTATCTTTTTACTTGGGACCATAGGGAAATGTGTTCAGTGTTCTTGTATTTAAAAAAAGGTATTTTCGTGAAACATCAGAAAGATTATAGACTATGAAAAATTTTTTTTTTTTTTGTCTTTTGTCATTTTTGGGCTGCACCCGTGGCATGTGGAGGTTCCCAGGCTAGGGGTCTAATTGGAGCTACAGCTACTGGCCTACGCCACAGCCACAGCAATGCCAGATCCGAGCCGCGTCTGCAACCTACACCACAGCTCACGGCAACACTGGATCCTTAATCCACTGAGCAAGGCCAAGGAATCGAACCTGCAACCTCATGGTTCCTAGTTGGATTCATTTCCGCTGTGCCACAACAGGAACCTCCAAAAATGTGGACATTTTTAACCTCTTTTGTGTTTTCAACAGCTTTGAAAAATGCTCATGCTCATACGCATACAGATTTGCTTACAACTTCAGTTGAATTAGGGCTCCCCCTAATCTGTGAGCTCCATGGTTTACAGATTAATAACCATTGGTCCAAAAGTAGTGCAAATTGGGAATTGATGTGAATCTTGCATTGCTTTTATTCTTTTTCTCTGCTTAAAAACTTCCACTGTCAGTTCCTGCATTTAGATTCCTGTAAGCTAAATGCATCAGTATGGTCAGGACCTAGCTTGGTGTCACATGGGAGAAAGCACTGGTCATGTAGCATGATGACAGATCTGTGGTAGCATCTGCATTAAGTGTTCAGAGTATGGAAACTAAGTTGTGTTTCATTGGATGCTGGTTAAACCACAGCTGGATTTCTGTATTAAACTCTGGCTAGATTCTAGTTTAGCAAAAGTAATTAACTTACCATAGTGTATTCAGAGTCAGGGGCCAGGATGGCAAAGGAAATAGAAACAAAATACCTTGGGGAACATTGTCAGAGATCAAACTTGAGGACACACATAATATGTGTTACCTGTCTTCAGATGCTTTGAAAACTAGCAGAAGAGAGGAGTTGGGTTTATATAAGAAGGAAGAACTAGGATCAATGGATATGTTTCAGGTGACAAGCAAGACCATTGTGACAGTTAGAACTGGCCTAATGGTGCAAGGATTATTTAATAAAGTAATGAGTTTCAAGCTCAGCTGTCCACATCTATAGCAAACCTTAGATACAGCCCAACTCTTGGCCAAAGAAATTAACATAAAACCTCACGATAAAGATCTGTTTAACTCAGTTTTTATTGCATATTATGTTTAGCTTTTGAAAAATAACTGCGCATCATACCGAAAGGAAAACAGTCTGAAGAGACAAAACAAGGATCTGAAACAGATTGTTGTATGACACACATTTTGGAATTACCAGTTCAGGAATTTAAAATAAACGATTAACAACTCTAATGCAAAAGTTGTCATGAAGAAACAGGTGTAAGTAGAGTGGTGACAGTGCTTAGGAAAGAAAAGCAAATTTTATTTTTCAGCCACGCCCACGGCTTGTGGATTTTCCTGGGCCAGCAGTCAAACCCCATGCCACAGCAGCAACCAAAGCTGCTGTAGTGACAGCACCAGATTTTTAACCTGAGCCACAAGAGAACTCCAAAAGCAAATTTTAAATGCTAGAAATAAAAGCTGACAAATGAAGACTGCCTTTAATGGTCACCTCAATAGGCTGGACACAGCTGAGGAAAAAAATTCAGTGAACTTCATAAAAAGTCAGTAGAAGGTCAGTAGAAACTTCCGAAACTGAAATGCAAAAAGAAAATGGAACAAGCAACAACCTCCCTCCCCCCAAAACCAAAGCAAAACAGAAACCAAACCCAGAACATTCAAGAATTGTGGGACAGTTTGGAGGAGTGTAACATACATGTGCTTGGGATACCAGACGTATTTGAAGTATTAATGGCCAAATTCCATAAATTCCAAAATTAATGACATACATTGAAACCACTGATCCAAGGAACTCTGAGAACAAACACCCGGCATCATACTCCAAAATCTACGGTCTCCACTTTGAAACTGCAGAAAAGGAAAGCCAAAGAGAAAAACTGTGAAGAAAACCAGAGGGGAAAAACAATTTACCTGCAGAATAGGAATTACAGTGGACTTCTCACAAGAAGGGAGTGAGGTGAAATGTTGAAGGAGAAACACCAACCTAGAGTTCTGTATTCAGTGTAGCTGTTCTCTAAATGTCAAGGATAAATAATGTTAGCTGTTGCTGAAGGTGTTCAAGAAGTTGAATGGCAAAGGCAAAAGAAATAATGGGTCTAATATTTGCCAAAGTATATTCTGTACGTAAACAGCTAGCTCTGGGAGGTAGTATATACTCAGCAAATACATATTTCTTTGATTTTGAGGAATGTTACAAACTAGATTTCCCTCTTTGGGAAATGAGGGACATGAGCATATTTGAGATTGGAGCAAGGATGTAGCAAAAAAATTTGTCTGCTCTCAAACAGCCGAGAACCTCTGATCTCTGATTTATGGCCTGCCTATTTAAACCCTGTTTAGCAGTGTTCTGTAGGACATCAGTTTGGGAAATAAGTTGCCAACTTCCATGGCCCTGAGGTAGTGTGATTCTGTAGTAACTGGATAGATACTACATATTAAAGGAGGGAGACTAAAATGGCATACACAGTGAAAATAATTTAGGCTAAAAGGTCACACAAAATGAGAATTTAAAGCATAGTTAAGTCTACTTCCTAGTTTAAATAATCAGTACAAGTGGAAAAGTTAATTTGGTTGTTAAACTCATTTCCTTAAATTCATATTTGAATATGAAGTTGTTCACAGAGAAATGGCCTAAGCTGTATGCTGCCTATTAGCTACTGGCTCATCCCCCCACCCACAGTCAAAACTGATAATTTCAACCTTCCTGGAGCATTGATCATCATTCCCGATTGGACTATACCCTTGCCTTTTCTTGTTTCTTTTCCCTATGTGTTGTTCCGTGTTGTTGCTGTTATTATTACTGGTCCCTCTTTTATTTAAAAAAGAAAAAAAGGCTCAAGGCCCATATGCTGTTCTCCATGACAAAATGACGACTCATCTCCACTAGGAATTCCAGAGATGTTTTAATGGCAGAATTAGACTTAACTAATGCAAGTCACAGTTGGTTTTGAGTTTTAGGGACATGACAGTCCAGTTACTGTGGTGATCCTATATTTGATGTAATGTAGATTTCAGTAGAGTAGCATACCTCTTCAGAATACTTATCGCAATAACAATTATAAGAGGCAGGATAGCATAGTGGTTAAGTATGAGGACTCTGAAGCCACACTGTCTAGGTTGGAAGCATTTTCCCCTGTCTTTTGGCTTTAGGGGAAGTTTCTTAACTAGTGATTAATCGTGCCTTAGTTTTATTATCTAATACATGGGTAATGATGGTCTCTACCTATAAAGACAAAGCGGACCGCTTGTTTGGCATTTAGTATAAGCACATCAAAATTTTATTTAAGGTTATACTGGATGAAATCCAGAAATGTATAAAGCTTACTTGTAAAAGTTTTATCCTTGTTAAAATTTAGCATTATTGATTAAAAACAAAACAAAAACAAAACCCAGAATGTATCCAGGTAGGCATTGAGTTCCTTGCAGAAAACTTAGTCCCTGAGAAAATATTACATCTTTTTTTTTCTACTTGTTAACCCAGAAGGCTAATGAGCCTTTATGGTAATAGAATTAAAACTTATTAATGGGTGGGAATTATTTCAAGGATATTTTAAAAGTAAAATCTGCTTTTGGAATACTTAGCTTATTTAAGGAGTTCCCATCGTGGCTCAGTGGTTAACGAATCTGACTAGCATCCATGAGGACGCAAGTTCGATCCCTGGCCTTGCTCAGTGGGTTAAGGACCTGGTGTTGCTGTGAACTTTGGTGTAGGTCGCAGAGTGACTCGGATCCTGCGTGGCTGTGGCTGTGACGTAGCCCAGCAGCTACAGCTTTGATTTGACCCCTAGCCTGGGAACTTCCATATGCCAAGGGCGCGGCCCTAAAAAGAAGAAAAAAAGTAGAATACTTAGCTTACTTAAAAGAATGATTGTAAGACCTCAGAGGAAAAGATGTAAGTTTATTAGATGGCGTTCGTTTACAGTAAAGTATTTCCCACTAAAAGATAAAGCTTTTCTATGGGTGGCCAAGGAAAAATGGCTCCATCAGAGAAGTGTAGGGTAGGGAGAAAAGAAATGAGGAAGGACTTGATGTGTTACTTTCTTTAAAAATTTATTTATACATAAAGTATTTTTAAAATTATCATTTATACTATTAAATCCCAAGCTAAGTTTGGGTATTTGTTTTCTAAAAGACAAGTTAGGGCACACCACTGAGATCTTTATCTGCTTTAAACCTCTGTTCCCTAGAGATGGCAACAGACTTGACTAATCTCCATAGTCTCGGAAAGTCCCCAAACATGGGATTTCTTGGCCTTGTTTAAGGAAAAAAGTGGGGTGTTCTCTTGGCACGCAGTGTCATTCTTTTGTCACTGCAGTGGCTTGGGTCACTGTTGTGGCACGGGTTTGATCCTTGGCCTGAGAACTTCTGCATGCTGTGGGTATGGCAAAAGAACAAAAGTGATATTTTATGTTGTGCTTTTGTTTTTTCAGGGCTGCACTCATGGCATATGCAAGTTCCCAGGCTAGCGGTCAAATTGGAGCTGTGGCTGCCAGCCTATGCCACAGTCAGAGCAATGCGGGATCCAAGCGGAGTCTGCTACCCACACCACTACAGCTCATGACAACGCTGAATCCTTTTTAAAAAAAAATGGTATTTTAAAATCTTGATACTTCACTTTTCCTAACACAGGAAAGAGCCCCAACCCCCAAAGTTCAGTTAGCTAATTGCCATTCTTCATGTTTTCACCACGTGGGGAAATAGTGATTAAAAGTTGGAAGAGATGGTATGAGGAAGCTCGGGGTTCTGAAAAAGCCTATCTGTTGGTTACACAAATAGGTACATACACTAACTGAACTGCATACTTAATGGATATATGTCTCATTTAGAAAAAGAGCTATTGGTTAAACCAAGGTAGATCGGATGGGAAGGAGAATAGAATTTTAGAGGGAAAAGACCCAAAGTTTAAATATCTTGGAGTTCCTGTTGTGAACCCAGCACGTTGAGAACCCAACATAGTGTCCATGAGGATGTGGGCCGAATCCCTGGTCTTGCTCTGTGGGAAAAGGATCCAGCATTGCCGCAAGCCGAGGCTCGAATCTGGTGTTGCTGTGGCTGTGACGTAGGCCAGCAGCTGCAGCTCTGATTCCACCCCTGGGAACTTCCAGTCGGGTGTATTCTTCATTTTATTTACATCAAAAACAGTTTTTGAAACAGTTGGCTAAACCATTTCAACCATTCAGGTGATTAGAATTTTTTCCGTTATTTTTTGACACTCATTATTCATCAGCTTTTTGTGTGTGTATCCTATATGTGTAGTATGGGAACAGTCAGTAGGATGTCAAAGCAACATTGGTGAAAGGTCACCAACTAGGTTTATATATAAATTATGGTGATAGTATAGAGAGTCTCATATACCTCACATCCACTCTCCCCTATTTGCTAATATCTTAATTTGATACATTTTCACAGTTAGTGAACCAGTATTGGAACATTATTAATTAATTTCCATGCTTTATTCAGATTTTCTTAATTTTTACCTAATGGCCTATTCTAGGATCTAAAATATCATATACTTATTTGTCATGTTTCCTCAAACTCTTCTTGGCTGTGACATTTTTTTAGACTTTTGTTTGATGACCTTGATGGTCTTGGGGAATATTATTCAGGCATTTAGTAGTGTGTCTCAGTTGGGATTGGTCTGATGTTTTTCTTACAATTAACAGCGAGTTAATGTGTTTTGAGAAGAAAGACAAACATGGTAAAAAGCCATTTTTACCACATTTTATCAAGGACACATACTGACAGCATGACTTAACAGTATTGATGTGCTCCTTTTAGTACTCCGCTCTTTGGAAGTAAGTCACTGTGTGCAACCCCCACTTATATGGGAATCCATCAAACTTTTCAAATAGTCAATGCTTTAAGGAGTTCCCATTGTGGCTGAACAGGCTTAAGAACCTGACTGGAATCCATGAGGATTCGGTTTCAACACCTGGCCTTGCTCTGAGGGTTAAGTATCCGGCTTTGCCGCAAGCTGTATGAATTTTTAGTGGACGTTTTCATTTCTCTTTTGTATATTCCTAGGAGTAGAAATTCTGTGTTATATTTTAACTCTGCGTGACTTTTAAAGGAATTGCCAAACTGTTCTCCACATTGGCTGTACCATTTTAAATTTTCACCAGCAGTGTATAAGGGTTTCAGTTTCTCCATGTTCTTGTGTTTTATTGTCTGTCTTTTTGATTATAACCATCCTAGTGGGTATGAAGTGGTATCTAATTTTGGTTTTAATTTGTATCAAAAGCTGATAAAAATTAAAGAGTATTAAGAGAAGGGAAAAGCAACAAATAACATACAAGGGAACTCATATAAGACTATGAGCTGATATCTCACCAGAAACTCTGCAAGTCAGAAGAGAGTGGCACCATATATTTAAAGTGATGAAAGGGGAAAACCTGCAACCAAGAATACTCCACCCAGCAAGGCACCCATTCAGATTTGATGGAGATATCAGAAGTTTTACAGAGAAGAATTCACCACCAAAAGAGCTTTAAAACAAATGTTATAGGAACTTCTCTAGCCTATAGGTGAAAAAGAGAAGGCCAAAACTAGAAACAAAATTACAGAATGAAAAAGCTAACTAGTAAAGGCAAAGATATAGTAAAGGTAAGCAATCTTCGATAAATATAGGGAGGTTAAAAGACAAAAAGTAATAAAATCATCTGTGTCCACAATAAGCAACTAAGGGATACACAGAACAGTTAGATGAAAAACATCAAAAACAGTCACTCTGAGAGGAGGACAGTAAAATTGCAGGGTATTTAAAATTCGTTTGAGGAATTCCCTGGTGGCCCAGCATTTAAGGATTTGGCCTTGTCACTGCTCTGGCTCTGGTTCGATCCCTGGCCCACGGACTTCCACATGCCTTGGGCATGGCCATACAAGCAAACAAACAAAAGCATTTGAAATTGAGATCAGCAACTTAGAACAATACTGTACATATGTATATATTGCTATACAAAAAACTCGAGGTAACCAAAACCCAAAAATCTGTTAATATATACACAAAAAAAGAAAAAGGAACCTAAACATGACACTAAAGATAGTCATGAAATCACAAGGGAACAAAGAAGAAAAGAAACAGAAAAGGAGGGGACAGATAAATTTGGAACTTGATATTAACAGATACAGACTATAAAATAGAGAAACTATGTTGAGTATCTTGTAATTACTATAATGAAAAAGTCTGAAATATATATAACTGAATCACTTTACTGTACACCTGAAACATTGTAAATCAACTGTACTTCAATTTAAAAATTAAAAAAGAAATAGAATACCATTTCAATAAAAGCATTATATATCAATATTTATTACTAAAGGAAGGGACTTAAGTTTTTAATGGTTTGGCTTTTTAGCAATTTTTTTAATTTTTAAAATTCAGGTCCTTTGCGGCTGGAACAGAATTCTTTTAGAAAAAAAGTCATTTAGGTTAAAACAAAGTATTTTGAAAGCTGTTAATGCAAAATGTAGGTTTAGTTAGAAAAAAATGAGACTGTGAGGAATTTATCTGTGGCTTTATCTGTTGATGGTTTTATCAGATTAGGCCTCCACAGCTCTGACTTCCCCTGATACTTGCCCCTTGTCCATGTTTGTATTTTCCTTTCATATTTAGGGTAGGTTTTTTTTTTTTTTGGCTTACTAAGAATAGAGAATTTTCTCCAACCACCCCAGCTTTATTGAAGAAAATTAACAAATAAGATTATTTACATTTAAAGTGTACAGGGTGATGATTTGACATACATATACATTGTGAAATGATTACCACGATCAGGTGAATTAATCCTCACTTTACACCATTACTTTTTTCTTTTCCTTTTGGTGGTGAGAATACTTAAGGTCTACTCTCTTAGCAGATATCAGGTATACAACACAGCAGTGTTAACTGTAGTCACCTTGCTATACATTAGATCTCCAGAGTTGAATTCATTTTCTAACAACTCTTTGACCAGCATCTCCCTGGTCACCTAGTCCTATCTCCCTCCAACACCTTAGTTCCTGGTCACCGTCATTCTGCAGTTTTACATTTATTTATAATATATATACATATATATGTATGTATTTTTTCTTTTTTTTAAAGAATCCACATATAAGTAAGATTATGGAGTATCTGTCTTTGGTTACTTTCACTTAGCATCATGTCTTCTAGTTTTGTCCAGGTTTTTGCAAACAATAGAATTTCCTCCTTTCTCGGGGCTGAACATTCCATTGTGCATATGTGCCACATCTTCATTATCCGTTCGTCTGTTAACAGACACTTAAGTGGTTTCCATATTTTGGCTATTGTGAATAATGGTATGGTGAACTTGGAGGTGCAGGTATCTTTCAGATACTGATTTTATTTTAAGGTCAATGTTAGGTAATTGTTCCAGCACCAGGAGGACGCTTCCCATGTCTTAGGCTATCAGCTTTATTGCCTGTTTCTTTACTCATGCAAAATTTTGGTGTTTTGTTTTGTTTTGTTTTTGCTTTTTAGGGCTGCACCCATGGTGTGTGGAGATTCCCAGGCTAAGGGTCTAATTGGAGCTACAGTTGTTGGCCTACACCACAGTCACAGCAATGCAGGATCCGAGCTGCATCTGCGACCTATATCACAGCTCACAGCAGCGCCAGATCCTCAGCCCACAGAGCAAGGCCAGGGATCGAACCCGAAACCTCATGGTTCCTAGTCGGATTCACTTCTGCAGTGCCACGGCAGAAGCGCCTCGTGCAAAATTTTGAGTCAGGGCTGTGGAACTAGCTAGGAGTGGGTACAATGGCAAGCTTTTCTTTCAGTGATACTCCTGGTAGGCTGAGCTATTGGTGAAGAGGAGTGGTACAGTAGCCTGTGTTTCCTCTTATCTTGCCTCTTCTGGTGA
The DNA here is from genome assembly GCA_004024745.2 of Catagonus wagneri. NCBI lineage: Eukaryota > Metazoa > Chordata > Mammalia > Artiodactyla > Tayassuidae > Catagonus > Catagonus wagneri. The sequence goes on from PVHT021183607.1 coordinate 8,890,596, forward strand.
AGACCACCACCTCCAAAATCAGGGGGCAAAGGCTATCCATGCCCCAATATTCTCAGCTTCCACATCTAAGGCAGAGCCTCTTTCACATTGTTGGGGCTGAGCAGAAGAGAGCCCCCAGGCTCTTAACTCTGTTATCCTGAGACTTAGCAACAGTTAGCTGGGGGTAGGATGAGAAATGCTGAAGACTTGTCCTTCCCAGGAATAAAGCCTTCAGCCTGGGAGCTGCAGGGAGAGCCATCCCTGTGTTCTTGGCTGCGGCAGTCTGAAGTGGAGTCTGCCTTGCTGAACTAGGATGGGGAGGGAGTGTTTTGATTTAAATACCACAGCCTCTTGCCTGCCTTACTGAGTTCTCATAGATTTTCTTGAATCAATGTTCTTTTCCCTTAGGGTCATTTCCAGACGCTTTAAATGATTGGTTGTGGTTTTAAAAAATAGTTTTCACCAGTTGTGTAGGGGGAGTTGAGCTCCTCGTGTTAGAGTGTCTCCTCTAGGTCAGTGGTTCTAAAACTTTAAAAAAAATTTTTTTTTTTTTTTTGGCTTCATGTGTGGCATGCAGAAGTTCCTGGGCCAGGGACTGAACTCAAGCCACAGTAATAACACTGAATCCTTAACTGCTAGGCCACCAGGGACCTAAAATTTTTGAACTTTTGATCCTCACTTTTTTGTTTACTTATAAAGTGGGCTTGACTCTCCCCCTACGTTTGCTGCATTTTATTCTCCTGTTGCCCAACTTTATTTTCATCATTGTATTAATACTTGCAGTAATACTTATTTTTTTATGTCTCCTTCTCCCTGAGATGTTGTTAGCTTTGTGAAGGCAGGAGACTTCCTCTGTTTTGTTTGTTTGTTTGTTTGTTTTGCTTGTTTTTTAAGCCTGCGCCTGCACCATGTGGAAATTCCCAGGCCTATACCACAGCCACAACAATGTGGGATCCAAGCCGCATCTGTGACCCACACCACAGCTCAGAGCAATGCTGGATACTTAACCCACTGAGCGAGGCCAGGGATCGAGCTTGCATCTTCACGGATACTAGTTGGGTTTGTTATGCTGAGCCACAGTGGGAACACCTCATTTGTTTTGTTTAGCACAGTATCTGCAGTGCTTAATAAATATATACTAGCGATATAGCAGGAACCTCCATCACTACACTCATAGTCCTACAGGGAAGAGAGGATCGTAAATAGGTAGTCACAACATTTTTCTAAACATGCTGTGAAAAAGGAGAGTACATTCATGGTGCTGTGATGATTCTGATCCAAGAGAAGTAACTATCATTCTTGTGCATCAGGATCAAAACAATATACACATCTTCTTGTAATCATTATGCTGTAAGAAACCAATCTGTGGCATCTTGGAACATCTTGGAACCTCTTTCTAGACCACCAGAGAGGCAATTTAAAACTTTTAGGGCTGCGGCCTGGCTTGGAAAATCTGTAGGTTAATCAGGTTTCATCCATTTTTTTCTTTAGGCTAACATCAGATGGTTTACCTGGGCTACTCAAATCCTTTGTCTTTAGAATGAAAGTCTGCCTGTGACAATAGCAGAAAGTTTTTGACTATTGCTTTCGTTCCTAACTTAGGAAAGCACGATTTCACATGCTTATGTAAGATTATCTTCTCACAGGATAATTGAGAGGATTCAGGTCATATTTAATGCCTAGCATATAATGGACATTCAATAAATGACAGCTTTTGTTTACCAGGTTTTTTTTTTTTTTTTTGCAGTGTTTACCAATAGGTAGAAGGCTTTAGTTGCTACATTTTGAATCAAGGGATTAAAATAAATCTTAATAATTGAAGAACAGCCTATCTGGATGCTAGAAATTAGCGTTGGCAATAATGACCACCTAAGACATTTCTCAAAACATCCATCCTCAAGAGGAGCAGAGAGTAATTACGTTTGAGCATTTGGTACAGCATCTGAATATATCATGGTGCCTTCAGAGTACTTTAGGTATTATTTGTTACTAAAGGACAATTTAGTAAGAACAGTGGGGCTAGACGGAGAAATCTGTTTGCACTCCCTACCACTGTGTTCTATGAAAAAAATGTGCTAGATGTGGAGATGTGTATGGCGATTCTACTGAATGAAAAGTATGTATCTAGAATGAAATACCCTGATGCTTTTGTGTACCACCATGAGCAGTTGTGCTCAAAACTACCCTGTGTTCTAGTGTGTCACTAGGAAAGGGGAAAAGGGAAGAGGAAAATCACATCTTGAGGTTATAGATACTTATTAAGCTGTCTTTTATGCAGCCTTGATCTTCATGACAGATTAGAAACACAGAGACGGGCAGACATGGCAAGAATTGACACCTCTCTTATGTGCCGAAAACTATACTAGAACATGTTCAGGTTTCAACCTTGCTTTCTTTGCCTGCCACTGTGTCCAGTTCCCCATGCTTCAGAAGCCTCCTTTCCCCTATTCCTGAGCAGTTGGGATATGGTGATTCTGACAAACTTATTTCCCCAGATGTAGTTATTCTTTAAAAGACGAGGCTCTACAAAGAAAACTCGCCAACTAATTTCATTTTGGGCAAAAAAAAAAAAAAAAAGAGGGAACAACATAGAGAAGTTGCTTATAGTTAAGCTGTGTATCCTCTCTGGAGCCTTTGCAAAATTTAAGAGCTTTGGACCTGCTTCCTGAGATTCTCATTTAATTATAGGTCGTGGGGCTTGAGTTGTCTTGAAAAGTCTGAGTCTCTTCTGAAATTTTCTGGGTGATTCTGATGTGAAGTCAACTCAAAAAGAAGGGCTGTCTGTGGATAAGCCTTCTACCCTGCATGAAAACCTATCACTCGCCTCCTCTTTCTTGTTTGTGAGATCAGCCTTGGTCAGAGGGAGGGAATAATACCCATTTCCTAGATCCCCTTCTTCACGTCCTACTGTGTTAGTTAATAGAAGGTTCCTCTCTCCTTGCTGAAGTCTGGAAACTTCAGTTAAAAGATGTTTCCCCCTAATCAAGCCAAAACGTGATCTTGATTAGTTTCCAGTCTGTGCCTCCTTAGGCTGCAGTTTGCAGGATTTCATAACCATTTTTTTTTTGTGCCATTGTAATCCTTTGGTGATCCTCTGAAGCCTTGAACCCCTTCTTAAATTAAATGTTTTATATGTAAAAAAAAAAAAAAAAGCACAACATTGCAATGAAAACAAGTAATATTGAAGTATAGTTATTGAAATAATAAAATTTGAACAATAATACATGCTTCTTTAGATTAAATAGCATCTAGTGATTGGTCTAATTTCAAGGTGGTGATAAATGTAAGCAGTATTTCAAGACAGATGTGAAAAACTAATATTGAAGCAGCTGGTTTCTATTAGAGACAGACTCAGGTACTGCTAATACTCCTATGGTGTGTTGCTAACATTCACAATCAAAAACTGCTAAATTTCAGTTTAAGTTCATGAAAATAAGTATAATTTTTCTTATCCAAGCTCAAGTACACCTGAAAATCTTAATGTGCTGCGGTTAAGTATATTAATATGTTAGTCTTCTTTTTACAGGTGTAAAGCAACAGCTTAAAGACTGGCTTTTCATAATAATTAATAGTTTATAGTTGAATATTTTCCAAATTCCTCTTTTGATCCTAAAGTTCACATCGTAATCTTGTTGTTCAACATTAACTGAGTGCTTCACCAGGTTTTATGCAGAGCATTAGCTTGGTAACTCTTCTCAACTCCCAGAATGCTAATGAGAGTGGTTTCATGTTACAGGAATACAAGCGCAAGTTAGCCAGGGTTTCCCTGGTGCGCAAAGAACTCAGGTCCCGGATCCAGAGCCTGCCAGACTTATCTCGATTGCCCAATGTCACTGGCAGCCACATGCACCTGCCCTTTGCGGGAGACATCTACAGTGAAGATTGATGACCAGTCTCTTTCCAGGGCCCAGGACTTTGCAAGAGTTGGAGACAGGTTAGGTGGATAGGCCTGTAGCGTTATTTTTGTATATTGTTGAGAGAGTGACATTAACAAAAGAAACAAGTAATTTATAAAATTGTTTAAAAATGTTGGTTTGTTTACTATTTTATTGGTAAGTTAACATGACTTAGTTTAAACAAAGTGATGATCTCTGTGTATTAGTAAGCTCACAAATAGTGATTATTTTCAAAAGATCTTTTTGTAAATTTTTTTGATCCAGGGCCTTGTGAGAATTCCATGTTTCTATTTCTTCGTGTATTTGCAAGTGTTTTTCTTTATTCCATATCTAATCACTGTATAGTATGTAATTCCTAAATGGTAAGAATCAATCAGGAGTTGCTTGAGACTTTATTATGGTATAGTTAGGACTTGATTGTAGAAGGGACTAAAAGTTCCAACTTAATTTTCACCCTTCTCCCCAACCAAAATATCAGTTCTGTGCCTCAATGCCTTTGATTCCTTATTCCCTAGAGGTCAGTAATTTAACATGAAACATGGATGTCATTTTGAGGGTCAAATCAGAACCTAGAGAACTTTTCTACAGTAGCACGATAGGGGTTCCATTCCCACTGCCATCGTGTAGAATAAAAGGAGTCTTACATAGCGACCCCCTTGATTAAACTCTTTTGAATTATTTGAATAGATTAATATAATAATGCTTTGGAAGTGTCATAAATTTTGACATTGTACCAAGAGAACAACTTTGATTCTGGGACTGATTTCTGTTTGTCAAATCAGGCTCCTTTTAACATAATTGATCCCTTTAACATAAATCCATCAGTGGGATTAAAAGAAGTGTAAAATAATGATTCTTTATTATTCTCTTAGCCACTTTAAAAACAATAGTATTTTTAGCTCTAATATCTCAAGAACACAATAATCACTAATGTTCAGTAAAGTAGCCTGGAACATTTTTAATGTTTCCTTACAGTTTTTGAATGACTGTATGTTTGGGAATTAAGCAGTGCTACACTACAGGGTAGATCTGGTAAATACTATATTTGTATACTTAGAGTTGCCAAGCAAATGTACTTTTACCTTTTATTTCTAACCCTGTGTGTTAGAGCAGTTGCATGCTCTCCTGCTTTCTCTTTAAATCACATTGTTAAGCTGTGGATTTTGTACTCAGTGATGACTTAGGAGAAATATTATTTTCATTCATTACATATTAGACGTTTTTCTTTTCATTGTAAGAAGATTCAAATTAGATAGTCAATAAAACATCTTTAAAATCCCACAAGCCAGTTATGTCTCACTAGTCTGAATGGCTTCATTCTCTTTCTCAGTATTAGAGATTATAGTTAAAATGAATTTATATGTGAAGGAGAAGGCAAACGTTTATTTTTAGTAGCCAATAGTTTTGGGAACAGTGCTTTTAACAGTTTGACCTCTCTCCAAAATAGATACACATAGAAGTAGTTCCCACACATATATGGCTTATATTCCAAAGTTTTGTAGTCAACTTTTGGGACTCGGGGCCCATTTTTTTTTTTTTTTTTTCACAGAAACAGTAGTGATTAAATTCCCTGTGAACACTACCACAGAAAACTCACCCATGAACCTAATCCACTTAACCATGAATGTACTTAACTTGTGATGTAGTTGACAAATTACTAGTAGTAGATCCTGACCAGCATTTGTAACATCACTCTTCACTAAGGAAATGGTGTGTAGCAGCCAGACTCACACATTAGGGTGTCTGTCTTGTGTACCTCTGTCCCTAGGTGTAGGATATTTAAGAAAAAGATGCAGCATGGAGGTGGAGAGTGTAACAGATGCACAATTCTAAAAATCCTGGTTACATGTGTTGTAAAATATGCCATTTAAGTCAGCTTTTGTTGTTAAAATGAGAGCAAAAACTTGTATATTAATTTATTTTCAACATCTTGACCATATTTATGATCTGCCAAAGTGGTGATTAATTCATTCAAGATATTTTTATTTCCATTTAAAACTAATTTATAAACTATGTACTCCTGGGAAGATTTGAAAGTTGTTGAAATATTTTCACCGTTGAAGACAGACTTCTGACTTAGATACTGATTTTAATATCAGTATCTGCTCTAAATATTTATGATAAAAATGCATTATTTTTTTAAAGAGCTTGTTGCGATTTGTGATAAGTGATAGCACTCAGCCTGATTCCTACCCCCATTTTCACCCTTTGACAAATCCTCCACAAGCTTGCATTTGTTGGTTAATTCACTGACTGTAAAGACAAACGATACAGTCTGTTTTAGAAGTTATGTTGTCAGCGTTATGATAGTTAACATAGTAAGCCTTAGCAGTAAATAGTCTTCCTTTCTAAAAGGTAGACTATATTTTCTCAAGTAGTGGGGTTGGATGGGGGTACTAAAATACCAAATTCTGAATCATGAGCATTTTCTTCACTGTGTACATGAGATAATCATGCATCTTTGAGTGCAGCTTCGCCTGGCCCCTCAAAAGAAAAGCACACTGTAAGTGCAGTAGGAGTGTTTTGGTTTGAATGGATACCATCACTCTTTTCTCCACAAACAGTGCAAGAGACCTGGCTGGAGTGGCAATTTGAACAGATTCCCGTGCGTTCCCTCTGCTCCTTCCATCACTGCAGTAAGTAAATCACCACATGGGGGAACCCGGGAGTCTGAGAAAATCAGCTGTGCTCAATACCCAACCTCCCCTTTTATGGAAACCAGTGCAGGTGCAGCCATTTTGGTACCCCTTCTCACATGCACTCTGAATCAGGGTTTTTTTATATGAACTTCTAAGGGATCAGCAAAAGCTGGGATGACCTGGTCATCTTGATTTGCAAAATTAAAGTAACAAACTAGGTTGTCAGTTGTCACAGGAGATGAGCAACTCATCTCTTTTCACTATTGAACCAGTTCCGAGAAATCTTTAGAAAGAAAACATGCAAAAGTACAAATTGGGAAGGTTAGACTGTCCTTTCTGAATTTTCCTTTCAAAAAATGTATGTTATATGAAATTAACATAAAGCTACTAAACTGCTTTGTATTCTGTTAAGAGGTAGTTCCTAAGATGTAGTCTTGTTTAATAGTTGTTGCACTGTATCAAAGCTTTTTAAAGTGTAAACTCAGTTCTTCCTCTGTATAGAAAGGGAGCATTGTGTTACTGAAATTATTTACACAGACCGTTGGTTGCGATCTGTAATTCCAGCCATCCACACACGAGTCTGTTCTGAGGTGGCAACAGCACACGGGAAGGTGAACTTTCCCCGTTTCTTTCCCCCTTTTTGTTTGGTTGTATCTGATGACAGTATAAGATGTTCTTAATAAAGTTTTATGTTCTTTTTGAGATGTATAGATTATTTTTGTGAGTTTGCTTATCAATTGGATATGGGTGGGAAAGGGGAGACGTTAATGGCCTGGGAGGGCAGCAAAGTCCTGGAAGTATTCATCGATGTTACTGAGGAGAAAGTGCTGAGGGAGATTCCATTTGCTTGGTAGGTGGCTCCAAAACTTGAGCGAACATCAGAATCACCTGGAGGGCGTATTAAGCTACAGATTGCTGGGCCCCACCCCCAGAGCTTCTGGGATAAGGCCTGGTAGTTTACAGTGCTAACAGTTTCATCCTGATGCCACCGAGGGGACCACACACACCGACCACATTTTGACAAACTGCTCTAGAGCAACGTTTGAAGACTGACTTGCTTCATAATTCAAAATTCCAGGTAATTTCGGTTGCATGTCTAATCTACAATCTAGTATTTACAATCTAGTGGGAATGCAATACTGTAACAACTTTTATAATTGACCAAAGCTTACTTTTATTCTTAAACTAGCATATTTCTTCTAGCCAGTGGCACCATAGGCCAGCTGGGAATTTATTAGAAGTGAAGAAGTCTCAGACTGCAGACCTGCTGAATTAGAAAATCTCAGGTTGGGGGCCAGCAATATATCTTTTTAACAAGCTTTCTAGGTAAGTCTCGTACACACCCTCAAGTTCCAGGTTGGTTTTGTGCACCACTGTTGTAGGCATCCAACACTTGACCTCAACACTTCAGTCTCAAGTATGAGAAACCTTTTGAGGGAAATATTTTTAAAATAAAACTTTATTTAAGAGGTTTAAATCATATATTAATCCGTGGCTTTTTAAAGATATTACATTAGTATTTAGTGTCTACTTTTTCCAGCTCTTAATATTTGTTATAAAATCTTACAGTACTTTCATAGAATCAGGTTATTAGCAGAGTGCTCACAATGCTATTTGATTCTTAGTTATAACTGCCATGAGGTGGTTGTGGTTTTATGACTTGATCTGTTAGATTGCAGATGGAGTGTATTTAACTGAGGGCAGTTCTGTTTTCATTCTTCTCTTTGAGCTGGTGTTTGAGCTCTGCAGGACCTCAGGAACACTTCATGTCCAGTTCCTTGTACCCTTATCTGGCTAATAGTTCTTGATACCCTAGCCTAATTATTAGTTTTTCACGTTCTCCCTGTCTCGGCTAGTGTGGAGAAAGACTAACTTCCTCTTAGTTACTTTATCTTTGCTTCCTTCCTCTTATGTCCATTGATGGACAGAGCAATTACAATTGTGGTAAAGTTTTATGTCAACAGCATAAAGCTCTTTTTCTAGTTGGGTTTAATTTTTCCCCATCAGGAACGAAATAAGAAGCTAACTGCTAATAATGGAGCTTATTGATTGGTTAAAATACAATTTTTAGATGTCTCTTAATCATAGTCATTTATGAAATTAGTCACTGGTTATATTTTTGGCAGTTTAATCATCATCCTTGGAGTTTCCGTCATGACTCAGTGGTTAACAAATCTGACTAGGAACCATGAGGTTGCGGGTTCGATCCCCGGCCTCGCTCAGTGGGTTAAGCATCTGGTGTTGCTGTGAGCTGTGGTGTAGGTTGCAGACGCAGCTCGGATCCCGCGTTGCTGTGGCTGTGGTGAAGGCCGGCAGCTACAGTTCCTGTTATACCCCTAGCATGGGAACCTCCATATGCTGCGGGTGCGGCCCTAGATAAGGCAAAAAAAGACAAAAAAAAAAATCACCCTTGAGTGATTATTAAATCTTCATTGAGGTGAGATACAGTGAAGAGATTTCCCAATTGCTTGTTTGCTGCTGTCATTTTAGAAATTCCAAATAGTTGCTTTCATGATGGAAAGCTAGAGCCAGTATTAAGCATCATTTGGTTAAAAATATTCCTCTATTTTTTTTTTTTTTAACTTTTTAAGGGCTGCACCTGATGCATATGGAAGTTCCCAGGCTAGGGTTTGAATTAGAGCTGCAGCTGTTGACCACGGCCACAGCAATGCCATATCTGGGCTGCATCTGCAACCTACACCACAGCTTGTGGCAACACCGGATCCTTAACCCACTGAGTGAGGCCAGGGATAGAACCCACATCCTCACAGATAGGTTCTTAACCCACTGAGCTACAACAGGAAATCCTCATATTTTTTTTTGAATGTTGATTTGGTTTACATTTTTTGTTATTTTATTCAGTGTATTACATGAATATGATAGCATTCTATAGGCATTTTATAATTTTTAGACACAGTACTAGAAATCTCATTTGTTGTTAAAGTGTAGTGTTAGGGATGTAGAGACTTGATTCATTGTGTGCTATTTAATGAAACTGTAGTTTGTATTTTTTGTCCTCTAAGAATGTTTCTGCACAATGTACTTTTCTAAAGAATGAAGCTCAGTAATTGCAGAAGTCTTCAGATAAAAAAATTAAGTAGTCTTTTTTTTGGGGGGGGGGTTTGCACACCACTGCATATGGAAGTTCCTGGGCCAGGGGTTGAACCCACACCACAGCAGTGACCCAAACAACAGAAGTCACAATGCTGGATCATAGGCCACCAGGAAACTCCCCCAAATTTAAGCGGTCTTATTTTCTAGAAAGATGTATCATCTAAAGTAATCAAGAGCCCACTAATTTTCGTTATAAACTCAAAATTGTGTCATCTCAGTTTTTCTGATTCTGGAAGATAGTTTTATCAAAGAACTCTACAGTGTTGAGTTTATTTTAACCCACACCACGCTTCCTCTAGATCAGGGATGACAATTATATGTCATACATGCTCTTTTTCCCTTAAGTTTCTCTGTTTCTACCTCATGGCAGGCATGTATCTCTAGTTCCTATGAAGCCTGAATGTGTCCTCAAATTCAGAGCTCTAGGAGTTCCCATCATGGCTCGGTGGTAACGAACCTGACTAGTAACCATAAGGACATGGGTTCAATCCCTGGCCTCGCTCAGTGGGTTAAGGATCCAGCATTGCCGTGAGCTGTGGTGTAGGTTGCAGACACAGCTTGGATCTGGTGTTGTCGTGGCTATGGTGGAAGTTGGCAGCTACAGCTTCAATTCGACCCCTAGCCTGAGAACTTCCTTATGCCACAGGAGTGGCCCTAAAAAGAAAAAAAAAATGTGCCAGCTGAACTATAGTGACAAATAAGAGGAAGGTGGTCTTAGAAAGAAACTAGCTTTCTTAGAAAATGAATTTGTTGTTTCCTAAGAAAGCGCATTTCCCAGACCAAAACTCTTCCTCAGCTTTTCAAGATTTTATAGATCTAAATGTCAGAAGCCTAGTTAATAGTAAGTAATGCGTAGTGCCTAAATAAATACCTTTTTCCACATAATATAGCACATATAGTTTCTGTAGTTTTTTTTTTGTCTTTTTGCCTTATCGAGGGCCGCACCCGCGGCATGTGGAGGTTCCCAGGCTAAGGGTCTGACAGGAGCTGTAGCTGCCGGCCTTCGCCACAGCCACAGCAACATGGGATCCGAGCCGCGTCTGCAACCTACACCACAGCTCACGGCAACGCCAGATCCTTAACCCACTGAGTGAGGCCAGCAATTGAACCCGCAACCTCATGGTTCCTAGTCGGATTCATTAACCACTGAGCCATGACGGGAACTCCATCTACAGTTTTTGAATGAATGTGTTGAGCCTTTAATATGTGACATTTACCATACCAGAAGCTGAGAGAAACCAAAAGTAAGTAAGATGCAGCTCTGCCCTTACAGAACTCAGAAAATAATGTGGGAGACAGATACTGACTATATTATAATGTCATAGATTCTAAAAAATGATGTAAAAAAATGTTACGGAACACTGAGGAAAGAATGATTGCCATCTATGGGGAATAACTCTATAGAGCTTTATTGAAAATGTAAATGACATTTGAATTCATCTGTGTCAACTAACCTTGGGTCGAATGAAAAAGGTTTTTAAAAATGGGTTCTGGAGTTGTGGTTCAGTAGGTTAAGAATCTGACCAGTATCCAAACCAGTATCCATGAAGTTGTGGGTTTGACCCCTGGTCTTGCTCAGTGGATTAAGGATCCAGTGTCGTCATGAGCTGTAGCATAGGTCTCAGTCAGATCTGGCATTGCTATGGTGTAGGCTGATAGCTGCAGCTCCAATTTGACCCCTGGCTTGGGAGCTTCCATTTGCCGCAGGTGCAACTCTAAAAAAAAAAAGAAAAAAAATGTGTTTTTTACCTGTGTGCCAACAACACCAATGAGTTAAAAGCTAAATGAGACAGTATATTTATATTTATTTATGCTCAGTGGAAATCTGAAAGCATTGTCTTACTCATTTTGAAAAACATGGCTAAGTTTAGGGTAGGTCTTTTGGAAAGAACGGTAAGGTTTTATAGAAAAATGTAGTTTTAAGCATGTGCTGCTTGGGCCAAACAACACAAGCTGTTTTGAGGATTGTGTCTGGTCCCCAACTCATACCATAAACCACAGCTGTGTATGTGTGTGTGTACATAATTACATGTGTGTGTGTGTGTGTGTGTGTGTGTATATATATATATATACTTCTCTGTCTAAAAAAGTAATACAGGAGTTCCCCTCATGGCTCAGCATTAACGGACCCGACTAGTATCCATGAGGATGCAGGTTCAATCCCTGGCCTCACTCAGTGGATTAAGGATCTGGCATTGCCATGAGCTGTGGTGTAGGTCGCAGACATGGCTTGGATCCTGTGTTGCTGTGGCTGTGGTGTAGGAAAACAGCTGCAGCTCTGATTCAGCCCCTATCCTGGGAATTTCCATATGCCACAGATGTGCCCTAAAAAATAAATCAATTGATACAGTTTTTAATTCTGTTCATGTTGGAAATGCTGTAATGGCTAAAACATGGTATTTATTTTCATAAAACCTGATTATGAACTCAGTTGCAACAATTATTAGAGTGTGGACCAACAAAATAAGGACTCTGTCAGATAAAAATGAAACATGATGTGCAGTCTAATTTCTTCCACTATATTGTTGTCATGACTGGGGCTAACAGGGAGAGTGAGACAGATTGCAACCATCTGTCTGCACTGCAGACCAAGGACCATGCCACTTGTTCTTGCTGCTGACTAGATTTACTCTTGGGTAAATGCAGGGGCCTCTTTAACCACATAATTTGAGGAATGTCATTTCTGGCTGTGTAAAGGATCTGAGGCAGTAGTCAGAACTATGTACTGGCTGAGGTGGAATATTTGAATTCTCCTTGGAGGAGCATCCCTCACCCAGCTTTGCCTGTGTCTCTCATACCTGGGCCTTTAAAATGAAGACTCATGTGAGGATTCTGTTCACAGCTTAACCTAAGGAATGGATTGTTGAAATGTACCATATTTTCCTGCATTTATTGAAATTAATAATTCCCCTATGTTAGCCTAATGGGTCCCATTTAATGGAGATTATCAAACTCCCCCAGGTAAAACTAAGACTTACTAGTCTGAGTGTTTTCCTGTCCTCAGAATTTAGGTACTGTAATTTTCAAGTAAGTGCCTAGAGAGAGTATTAGCATATTTGATGTGCATGAATAAAACTATGTTTAGAGAAGTTCCCTTCATGGCTCAGTGGTGATGAACCCGACTATATCCATGAGAATGCAAGGTTGATCCCTGGCCTCAATGAGTTAAAGATCTGGCGTTGCCGATTAGGTCTTAGATGCGGCTTGGATCCCACATTGCTGTGGGTTTGGTGTGGACTGGCAGCTACAGCTCTGATCTGACCCCTTGCTTGGGAACTTCTGTATGCCGCAAGTGTGGCCCTAAACACTAAAAACTATGGTTAGAAAGTTTATAAATTCTTTAGAATAGAATTCGAACGCCAGCAGTATGTAAGGTACACCATGTAATCTAATGAGGACTTTTGCTTTTTTTTTTTTTTTTTTTTGACTTGAGATGAATAGCCCAGCACTTACTGGAATCTTACTGGAGGACTGTGCTCTCCCAAAACCAAAAGTCCAAGTTAGATTTTAAAGTTTGAAGTCAGCTATACTCCCATCCAAACTGCTCTTTTATATTCCACTTGACACAGTCATGTTCTTTGATCAAGATGACAGAAATTTGAGTAGATATTTAAAATTCAGAAGCATTGCCTAGGAGTTGTGCACTTTCTGGTGCAGTGGGTAAAAGGATCCAGCATTGTCACTGCAGTGGCTCAGGTTGCCCCTATGGCGTGGGTTCGATCCCTGGCCCAGGAAGTTCCTCATGCCATGGCATGGCCAAAGACAAACAAAAAAGCATTGCCTGCATTGACTTGCAAGTTCAACATAAAACTACTTAAAAAAAAACAAAACTTGGAGTTCCCTTCATGGCTCAGTGGTTAACGAATCCGACTAAGAACCATGAGGTTGTGGGTTCGATCCCTGGCCTCGCTCAGTGGGTTAAGGATCCAGCGTTGCCGTGAGCTGTGGTGTAGGTTGCAGACACGGCTCGGATCCTGCATTGCTGTGGCTATGGCAAAGGCCAGCAGCTACAGCTCCTGTTAGACCCCTAGCCTGGGAAGCTCCACATGCCACAGGTGCGGCTCTACATAAAGGCAAAAAGACAAAAAAAAAAAAAAAAAAAAACTTCCTCAGAGTTCCCGTTGTGGCTCAGTGGGTTAAGAAGCCAATAGTATCCATGAGGATATGGGTTCGATCCCTGGCCTCGCTCAGTGGGCTAAAGGATCCAGTGTAGCTATAAGCTGCATAGTAGGTCTTAGATGCAGCTCAGATCTGGCATTGCTGTGGCTGTGGCTGTGGCCGGTGGCTATGGCTCGATTCAGCTACTAGCCTGGGAACCTCTGTGTGCCATGTGTGTGGCCCTAAAAAGACAAACAAAAAACTCCCACAACTCCCCACAACTGTTACTATTAAATATATAGTCATGCTTTTGGCCACAAAATTTAAAAGTTAAAGTTTAGACCTACCTAAAAACTTCTGTTTGTCTCTTTTCATTAATCATAAACAATTATATTTAAGTACCAGGTATCCTGCCTGATGTTTCCTGGCAATATATGAAAAAAGTAACTGGTTCTATAGCTAATTAGTAACAACAAGGAGAATTATTTAGATCTATACACTGTAAATGTAATTATAAGATATTGAAATGAAAACCTACAATATGGATATTTAATACCACTGCTCAATTGTTATGAGGTCTTTCCCTAAGTTCAGCATGAGTAACTCTAATGAATAAGATCTAATGATATGTCTGGTGATTTTACTCTTTCCATAATAATATTTTTATAGAAAAATTCGGATTTTATTTTCAAATAACTGGTTATATGCAATTAATTTTTATTCAAAAAATTCCTATTTATATTTAATTGTAAGTTTAGTTCCAGGACAAATGAAAGGGTATTGAACACTTCCTAGCTGAGTTATAGCTGGGGGCGGTGGAGAGTTTAAGCCCTCACAATTCAGACTGGGAGCCACACCAGTCTCACCAGGCCCCTATGTGGGAAGGGCTGTGAGAAGGCTAGTGGTCAGGGCTTTGAGAATTTCTCTGTGTTTCATATACATCAATAAATGGCTTACTAAAAGAAGAAAAGTGGAATTCCCTGCTGGCTCAGTGGGTTAAAGATCTGGCATTGTCCGAGTTCCTGTCATGGCTCAGTGGTTAACGAATCCGACTAGGAACCATGAGGTTCTGGGTTTGATCCTTGGCCTTGCTTGGTGGGTTAAAGATCCGGTGTTGCCATGAGCTGTGGTGTAGGTCACAGACATGGCTTGGATCTGGCGTGGCTGTGGCTCCGATTAGACCCCTAGCCCGGGAACCTCCATATGCTGCAGGTGTGACCCTAAAAAGACAAAAAAAAAAAAAAAAGATCTGGCATTGTCATTGCTTTGGCTGGGAACTCCCCATGCTCTGGATGTGGCCAAAAGAAAGAAAGAGAAAAAAAAAAAAATGAGCTGAGAGTAAGGGTCCAGTAGGAGGGGAAGGGGAAGCTGAAGATGATGACAGAACTATTAATTACATTGGCCAGTGGCCTGAATCAGAGGACGGGTAGAATCTAGGCTCAATGGCTGACTGGCCTTGCTGGGTAGTAGGACTCCTGCCTCTTAAAGACAGGAGAGAAGCAGGAGAGAAGCAAGAGAGGAACATTACTCAGAGTCCTAAAACTTGAGTGGGGATCACATCAAAAGCCACCATTGTGCTTTTGCAGTTAAAGCCTAAGGGGCTGTGCGAGGAGACGGGATTAAGATGGCAGAATAGAAGGACTGGAGCTCACCTCATTAAAAACAACAAAATTACAATGAAATGCTGAACAACCTTCAACATAATGGACTGGAAACTTTCAAAAAGATGTCCTACTCCACAAGACAAAGAAGAGGCCACATCAAGACAGTAGGAGGGGCTATTACATGATATAAGCAACCCCATACCCATAGGGTGGGCAGCCCACAGCCTGGAAAGTAACATTATCACAGAGACTCACCTACAGGAGTGAGAGTTCTGAGCCCCACTTTGGGTCCCCATGTCTGATGATCTGGCATTGGGAAAAAGAGCCTCCGGAGCATCTGGTGTTGAAGGCCAGTGGGGCCTGTGTGCAGAAACTCCACAGGACTGGGGAAGACGGAGACCCCATTCTTGAAAGGCGCACACAGGCTTTCATGTGCACCAGGTCCCAAAGCAAAGCAGAAGCCCCATAGGAATCTGTTTAGACCTGACTGCAGTTCTTGCAGGATATCCTGAGAAAACAGGGTGACTGTGGCACATTATGGGAGAAGGACATTGGAGGCAAACGTCTCGGGAGTGTTCATCAGTGTGTATTCCTCTAGAGGTGGCCATTTTGGGAAAATCCAGCCCCACCCATCAGCACTGAGAAGCCCCAGGCCAAACAATAATCCAGTTGGGATCACAGCCCCATCAGTAAACAGGCTGCCTAAAGACCCCTCAGGCACACAGCCACATCTAATTTCACCCAGAGACAAACCCCCACTCACCAGAGGGATAGGAATCAGCCCCATCTACCAGTGGGCAGGCACCAGTCCCTCCCATCGGGAAGCTTATAGCAGGCCTCTGTACCAACTAAAGCCACAAGGGGGGAAGACACCAGAGGTAAGAGAGGCTACAACTCTATTGTCTGCAAAAGACACCACACCAAAAACATAAAAATGGAAAGGCAGAGAACTATAATTCAGATAAGGCAGCAAGGAAAAAAACCCCAGACAAACAGCTAAATAATCTGGAGAGTATCAGCCTCCAGGAAAAAGACTTTAGATTGATGATAGTGAAGATGATGCAGGACATTGGAAATACACTGGAGGAAAAGATTGATAATTTACAGCAAACACTGAGCAAAAAAATAACAAGATTTAAAACTTAAGCAGAGATACAAAGTACAATAACTGAAAAAAATTCATTACAAGCAACCAACAGCAGAATACAGGAGGCAAAAGAACAAATAAGCGAGGTGGAGGACAGATTAGTGGAAATCATTGACGAGGAACAGAGAAGAGGAAAAAGATTGAAAAGAAATGAAGACTCTCAGAGAACTCTGGGACAACGTTAAATGCACCAACATCCGTATTATAGGGGTGCCAGAAGGAGGAGAGATAGAGAACGGGACAGAAAAAATATTTGAAAAGATAATAGCCAACAAATTCCTTAGCATGGGAGAGGAACCACTCACTCAAATCCAGGAATCACGATGAGTACCATATAAAGTAAGCCCAAGGAGAAACACCCTGAGGCACATATTAATCAAACTGACCAAAATTAAAGACAAAGCGAAAATACTGAAAGTAGCTTGGGAAAAGAAACAAATAACATACAAGGGAATCCTGATAAGGTTATTGGCAGATTTTTCAGCAGAAACTCTGTAGGCCAGAAGGGAGTGGCAGGATATACTTAATGTGATGAAAGTAAAAAACTCTAACCAAGATCACTTTACCCAGCAAAACTTTCATTCAGATTTGAAAGAGAAATCAAAAGCTTTACAGATAAGCAAAAGCTAAGAGATTTCTGCAGCACTAAACCAGCTTTACAACAAATACCAAAGGAACTTGTCTAGGCAGAAAAGGCCACAACTAGGAACAACAATACTGCAAATGACAAGGCATATACCCAGTAAATGTAGGAAATCATCCACCCAAAAATATGCCACCAAAAGTAGAAATCATGAGAAGCGGAGGGTACAAATGCAGGACACTGAAGATGCACTTGGGATTAAGATACCAACAACTTAAAACAATCGTGTGTGTGTGTGTGTGTGTGTGTGTGTATAGAGAGAGAGAGGCGGGGAGGGAGAGAGTCATACCAAAACTTCAGGGTAGGATTTCCCGCTGTGGCTCAATGGTTAACGAATCTGACTAGGAACCAAGAGGTTGCAGGTTTGATCCATGGCCTTACTCAGTGGGTTAAGGATCCGGCGTTGCCATGAGCTGTGGTGTAGGTTGCAGACACAGCTTGGATCCTGAGTTGCTGTTGCTCTGGCATAGGCCGGCAGCTACAGCTCCAATTAGACCCCTAGCCTGGGAATCTCCATATGCTGCGAGTGTGGCCCTAGGAAAAGGCAAAAAGACAAAAACAAAAAAAATGCAAAAAACTTCAGGGTAACTGCAATCCAAAGATCTACAATAGATACACAAATAAGAAAAATCAACTCAAATACAGCACTAAAGATGGTCATCAAACCACAAGAGGAGAGAGCAAGAGAAGAGGGAAGAAAAAAGAGCAACAAAAACAAGTCCAAAACAGTTAATAAAGTGGTGATAAGAATATACATATCAATAATTACTTTAAATGTAAATGGACTAAATGCCCCAACCAAAAGACATAGACTGGCTGAATGGATACAAAAACAAGACCTATATATATGCTGTGTTCAAGAGACCCAGTTCACTTCTAGGGACACATACAAATTGAAAGTGAGAGGATGAAAGAAAATATTCCATGCAAATGGAAATTGAAAGCTGGAGTAGCAATACTCATATCAGACAAAATAGACCTTAAAATAAAGAATGTTATAAGAGACAAAGAAGGACATTACATAATGATCAAAGGATCAATCCAAGAAGAAGACATAACAATTGTAAATATATATGCACCCAATGTAGGATCAACTCAGTATGTAAGGCAGCTGCTAACAACCTTAAAAGAAGAAATTGACACTAATACAGTAATAGCGGGGGAATTTAACACCTCACCTACAGCAATGGACAGATCGTCCAGACAGAAGATCAACAATTAACACAGGCCCTAAATGAAGCACTAGACCAGATGGACTTAATAGATATTTATAGGATATTCCATCCAAAAGCATCAGAATACATATTCTTCTCAAGTACACATGGAACATTCTTTAGGATCGATCACATTCTGGGCCACAAATCAAGCCTTGGTAGCTTTAAGAAAGCTGAAATCATATCAAGCATCTTTTCCAACCACATAGCTATATGACTGGAAATCAACAACAAGAAAAAACTGCAAAAAACACAAACACAAGATGCTACTAAACAACCAATGGATCACTGATGAAATCAAAGAGGAAATTAACACATACCTAAAAGCAAATGACAACGCTACAGACTCCAAAACCTATGGGATGCAGCAAAAACAGTTATAAGAGGGAAGTTGATAGCAATACAAGCCTACCTCAGGAAACAAGAAAAAGCTCAAATAAACAACCAAACTTTACACCTAAAGCAGCTAGAGAGAGAAGAACAGACACAATCTAAAGTTAGCAGAAGGAAAGAAATCATAAAGATCAGAGCAGAAATAAATGAAATAGAAACAAAGAAAACCATAGAGAAGATCAATGAAACTAAAAGGTGGTTCTTTGAAAAGAGCAACAAAATTGATAAACCCTTAGCCAGACTTAACATGAAAAAAAAGTGAGAGGGCTCAAATCAATAAAATTGGAAATGAAAAAGGAGAAGTTACAGTGGACATCACAGAAGTACAAAGGGTCATTAGAGACTACTACATGTAACTATATGCCAATAAAATGGACAGCCTAGAAGAAATGGACAAATTCTTAGAAAAGTACAATCTCCCAAGACCAAACCAATATGAAATAGAAAAGATGAGCAGACCAATCACAAGTACTGAAATTGAAACTGTGATTAAAAACTTCCAACAAATAAGAGTCCAGGACCAGATGGCTTTGTAGAAGAATTCTATCAAACATTTAGAGAATAGCTAACACCTATCCTTCTGAAACTATTCCAAAAAATTGTAGAGGAAGGAACACTCCCAGACTCATTCTATGAGGCCACCATCACCCTGATACCAAAACTAGACAAAGGTACCACAAAAAAAGAAAACAGGCCAATATCACTGATGAACATAGATGCAAAAGTCATCAACACAATACTAGCAAACCGAATCCAACAATACATTAAAAGGATTGTCCAGCATGATCAAGTGGGATTTATCCCAGGGGTGCAAGGATTCTTCAATATCCACCAAACAGTGTGATATACCACATTAACAACCTGAAGAATGAAAACCATATGATCCTCTCAATAGGTGAAGAAAAAGTCTTAAACAAAATCCAACACCCATTTCTGATAAAAACCCTTCAGAGAGTGGGCATAAGGGGAACCTACCTTAATATAATAAAGGCCATCTATGACAAACCCAGAACTATCATTCTCAATGGTGAAAAGCTGAAAGAATTCCCGCTGAGATCAGGAACAAGATAAGGATGTCCACTCTTGCCGCTACTATTCAACATAGTTTTGGAAGCCCTAGCCATGGCAATCAGCGAAGAAAAAGAAAGAAAAGCAATCCAAATTGGAAAGGAAGAAGTAAAACTATCACCATTTGCTGATGACCTGATACTCTACCTAGAAAATCATAAAGGCTCTACCAGAAAACTGTAAGAGCCCACTAATGAATTTGGCAAAGTCTCAGGATATAAAATTAATACACAGAAATGGACTGCATTTCTATATACTAGCAATGAAAGATCAGAAAGAGAAATTAGGGAAATGATCCCATTTACCATTGCATCACAAAGAATAAAATATGTAGGAATAAACGTACCTAAAGAGACAAAAGACCTGTACTCTGAAAACTATAAGATGCTGATGAAAGAAATCAAAGATAACACAAACAGATGGAAAGACATACCATCAATATTATCAAAATGACTATGCTGTGCAAGGCAATCTATAGATTCAATGCAATCCCTATCAAAGTACCAAGGACGTTTTTCACAGAACCATAACAAAATATTTTAAAGTTTGGAAACACGAAAGACCCAGAATAGCCAAAGCTATCCTGAGAAAGAAAAATGGAGCTGGAGGAATCAGACTCCCTGACTTAAGACTATACTACAATACTGCAGTCATCAAAACCATATGGTACTAGCACCAAGACAGAAATGTAGATCAGTAGGAAAGGATAGAAAGCTCAGAATTAAATCCACACACCTACAATCAACTAATCTATGACAAAGGAGTCAAGTATATACAATGGAAAAAAGACAGTCCGTTCAATAAGTGGTGCTGGGAAAACTGCACAGCCACATGTAAAACAATGGAATTAGATAACTTCATAATGCCATACACAAAAATAAACCTATAATGGATTAAAGGCCTAAATATAAGACCAGCACTGTAAAACTCTTAGAGGAAAGCGTAGGCCACTCTTCAACATAAACCACAGCAATATCTTCTCATATCCACCTCCTAGAATAATGACAATAAAAACAAGGATAAACAAATGGGACAATTAAAAGTTTCTGCACAGCAAAGGAAACACTAAACAAAATGAAAAGACAGGCCACAGAATGGGAGAAAATATTTGCAAATGAAGTGACTGACAAGGGATTAATGTCCAAAATTTATAGATACCTGCAGCTCAATACCAAAAAAAAAAAAAAAACCCATCAAAAAATGGGCAGAAGATCTAAACAGACAGTTCTCCAAAGAAGACATACAGGTGGCCAAAGAACACGTGAAAAGATGTTCAACATCACTAATTATTAGAGAAATGCAAATCAAAACCACTATGAGGTACCACCCTACACCGGCCAGAATAGCCATCATCAAAAATATACAAACAATAAATGCTGGAGAGGTTGTGGAGAAAAGGTAGCCCTATTACACTGTTGGTGGCAAAGTACATTGGTGCATCCACTGTGGAAAACAGTATGGAGATTCCTTAGAAAACTAAAAATAGATTTACCATTTGATCCAGCAATCCCACTCCTGGGCATCTATCCAATGAAAAGCATGACTCGAAAAGATACATGTACTCCAGTGTTCATTGCAGCACTCTATACAGTAGCCAAGACATGGAAACAACCTAAATGTCCATCAACAGAGGAGTGGATAAAGAGGATGTGGTACATATACACAATGGAATATTACTCAGCCATTAAAAGAAAAGAAATTATAGCATTTGCAGCAAGATGGATGGACCTAGAAATTATCACAGTAAGTGAAGTCAGTCAGACAGTGAGACACCAACATCATTTACTATTGCTTACATGTGGAATCTAGAAGACACAATAAACTTCTTTGCAGAACAGATACTGACTCACAGACTTGAAAGACTTATGGTTTCCAAATGAGACAGGTTGGGGGGCGGGGGATGGGCTGGGAGTTTTCGATAGAAATGCTGTAAAATTGGGTTGTGATGATCATTGTACAACCATAAATGTAATAAAATTCATTGAATAATTAAAAAAAGCCTAAGGGGCTGTACTAAAGGAGGCAGTAGTGGACAGCATTGAACTGGGGTATGTTGAAGATGATTTGGTCTATAGATCAACTCTCTGATGCCAAAGCTTTTTGTGGACACTGTTGAGGTATTCATTAGATCTTTGTCCCCTCTTGCCACTTTCCTACCCATTCTTGTTGGTTTGATATTCTCTTTCAGGTTTCTGCTCACACCATTCCTCTCTGGCTAGTTTGTCCTCGTAATGGTCGGCTCTGGCACAGACTTGCTGCAGTCCACAGGCTCAGTGGTGCTCTGGTCACGTGTTCCATCCTCCACATCCCATGACGAGACAAGTAGTATGGAGTTACGTGAGCTGTGTTCAGGAAGCACTGCAGTAGCATATGAACAAGTCCAGTGGCAACTGGATGGAGGTCCAAGAATCAGAGCAGTGCAGAGTTTGAGTCCTACGTAGTACATGTGTTGCTTCTCTTTATAAGAGTAACCTAAGTATCTACACTATAGTTTTTTTTTTTTTTGGGGCCCACACCCAAGGCATATGGAGGTTCCTGGTCTAGGGGTTGAATCGGAGCTGTACCTTCTGGCCTACATCGCAGCCACTGCAATGTCAGATCCCAGCGGTGACTGTGACAGACAGGGCAACATGGAATCCTTAATCCACTGAGCGAGGCCAGGGATCAAACCCGCATCCTCATGGATCTTAGATCCTCATGGCTTCGTTACCACTGAGCCACAAGGGGAACTCCTACACTGTAATTTTTTTTTTTTTTTGGCTGCACTCGGCATCTGGAAGTTCCTGGGCCAGGGATCCAACCCAGCCATAGCACTGACCCAAGCTCCTGCACTGACAGTGCTGGATCCTGAATTCACTGTGCTGCAAGGGAACTCCTACGTTGTGTTTTTTTTTCTTGTTTCTTTTTGGGGGCCGCACCCATGGCACATGGAAATTCCCAGGCTAGCAATCAAATTGGAGCTGCAGCTGCCAGCCCACACCACAGCTGTGGCAACACCAGATCTAAGCCACGTCTGTGACCTATACCGCGGCTCACAGCAATGCCAAATCCTTAACCCACTGAGCAAGGCCAGGGATTGAACCCGCATCCTCATGAATACTATTTGGGCAATTAACCCACTGAACCACAAAGGAACTCCTTTTTTCATTTTTTTAAAGAACAGCTCTAATGAGATATAATTCACATACCGTAAATTCGCCCTTTTAAATGATAGAACTAAGTGGTTTTTTAGCATATTCAGAGTTGTTCATCCGTTGCTACTAATTCCAGAAAATTTTCATCACTCTGAAAAATAACCTATGCCCCAAACAGTTACTCTCCAGTCCCGCCTGCCTCTGGAAATCACTTAACTATTTCTGGGTATTTCCCTATTCTGAGCGCTCCAAATAAATCGAGTCATGAAATATGTGGCCTTTTGTGCCTGGTTTCTTTCAATTAACATGTTTTCAAGGTTCATCCATGTTCTAGTGTATGTCAATAGTTCACTGTTATGGCTGAATGATATTTCACTGTATGGATATATCACATTTTATGTATTTATTCAGCAGTGATAGGTATTTAAGTTTTACTTTTTGGCTGTTATCAATAATGCTGCTATGAATGTTCATATCGAAGACTTTGTATAGATGTTTTCAGTCCTCTTGAGTATATAGCTGGGAGTGGAATTCGTTGGTCATATAATAAATCTGTAGGAAGTTCCCATTGTGGTGCAGCAGAAATGAATCCAACTAGTATCCATGAGGATGCAGGTCGAACCCTGGCCTTGTTCAGTGGCTCGGGGATCCGGCATTGCTGCTGTGTAGATTGCAGACGTGGCTCAGATCTGGCGTTGCTGTGGCTCTGACTTAGGCCGGCAGCAGTAGCTCTGATTCAACCCCTAGCCTGGGAACTTCCATGTCCCTTGGGTGTGGCCCTAAAAGCAAAAAAAATTTAAAAAGGATTAAATAAATAAAAGAAATCTGTAAACTTTGAGGAATTGCTGAACTCTTCCAATGTGGTTGCACAAGTTTAGAATCCCGGGAGCAATGAGTAAGAGTTCCGATTTTACCACATTCTCACCAACACTCGTACTGTGTGATGTTTATCTGTCCTAGTGGGTATGAAGTGGTGTCTCATTGTTTCGACTTGCACTTCCATAATGACTGATGTAAGATGTTGAATATCTTTTCATGTGTTCATTGGCCATTTGTTTTATTTTCTTTGGAGAATTGTCTACTAGATTCTTTGTCCATGTTTTGTTTTTTTATTATTTACCTTTTTTTTTTTTTTTGTCTTTTTAGGGGCGCACCCACAGCATATGGAAGTTCCCAGGCTAGGGATCGAATCAGAGCTACAGCTGCTTGCTTACACCACAGCCACAGCAATGCTGGATCCGAGCTGTGTCTGTGACCTACAGCACAGCTCATGGCAATGCCGGATCCTTAACCCTACTGAGCGAGGCCAGGGATCAAACCTGCAACCTCATGGTTCCTAGTTGGGTTCGTTTCCACTGAGCCATGATGGGAACTCCTTTATTGTTTACTTTTAAGAATTCTCTATTATTCTGGATACAGGCCCCTTAACAAGTACATGGTTTACAAATATTTTCTCCCATTCAGTGGATTATCTTTTCACTTTCTTTTTTTTTTCTTTTTTTGTCTTTTTAGGGCTGCACCTGTGGCATATGGAGGTTCCCAGGGTAGGGGTCGAATTGAAGCTATAGCCGCCAGCCTATGCCACAGCCACAGCCACAGCAACACCAGGTCTGAGCCGCGTCTGCCACGTACACCACAGTTCACGGCAACACCAGATCCTTAACCCACTGATCTAGGTCAGGGATTGAACCCGCGACCTCATGGTTCCTAGTCGGATTAATTTCTGCTGTGTCACAATAGGAGATCCCTTTTCACTTTCTTGATGCTGTTCTCATTTGATGCATACAAGTATTTACTTGAAATGAAGTCCAATTTGTCTCGTTTTTTTGTTTCTTATTTTTGTGGTTTTAGTGTTTTCTAAGAAAATACTGCTTAATCCAGGGTTATGAAGATTTAGTGCTTTTTTTTTCTTGTTGTTTTTTCTTTTTATGGCCACACCTGCGGCATATGGCAGTTCCCAGGCAAGGAGGTTGAATTGGAGATGTAGCCGCTGGCCTATACCAGAGCCACAGCAACACCAGATCTGAGCCACATCTGCAACCTACACCACAGCTCATGGTAATGCTGGATCCTTAACCCATTGAGCGAGGCCAGGGATCGAACCTGTGTCCTCATGGATACTAATCAGATTCCTTTCCGCTGAGCCACGATGGGGACTCCAGTGCTTTGTTTTCTAAGAGTTTTATGCCCACACTATAATTTTAACATTCTCTTTAGAGATGCGCAAAGACTTTCCTGGCAAACAGAAAGTCAGGAATCCATGGTATTCTTCATTTGCAACTAGAGTAATGTAACTCCCCATGTAGGAGTTCCTACTTTTACTACTTTTTTATCCACTTCCTGGTGGAAAAAGTGGGCTAAGGAATGCAAATTTAAGTGTAGTAACTTAGGAACATATGCAGAGCTTGTACTAAGGGCGGGGCTGGGGTGGGGGTGGGGGTGGCACAAGTGAGATCCCCGTGCCTGCAAAGAGCCTACAGGCAGTTGGGGGGCACAGCTGGAAACAGGAACTACAGGTTCATCAGCACTGTGATGAGAGGTCACTCATAACGCAGTGGGGTTGGACTGGAGGGGAGACCCCAAAATCCAAAGGAAAGGCCCAAAGTTGACAAGAAAATATTTTCTGAGAACTACAAATAGCTCACTAGGACTAGGTGATGATCATGGGGAGCGGTAAATGAGCAGAAAAACAAGAAGCTTTCAAGAGAAACAGATATTTCAGTAAGAAGTTAGCCAGAAAGTTAAAGCAGCTCCCAGGTGCAAAGCACGGTGCTAGATGCTCTGGACACAAAGGGAAAGCCCCGTTCCTGTAGCCTGTGGCTCAGACTGAAGAAGTTCAGAATGATGACCCTTGCCATCCCTCTTTGACGTTAGTTAGTATAATTTCATTTCACACAACTGCAAGACCAACTCCTTGATAAACTTGGCCTTTCAGTTTACCAAGCCCTAATAGAAGAAAAATATTTTTTTTGCTTGTTTGCTTCCTCTATTTATTTGAGGTAACACTAATTTATAACATTATATAAATTTCATGTGTACAGCATTATGTTTCTACTTCTATAATAACTACCAAAAATTTATTTTCTATCCATCACCATAAGTTGATTTCCTTCACCCCTCTTGCCCCCATCCCTACCCCTTCAGCTCCCCTCTTGGTAACCATAACTCTGTTCTCTGTATCTATATGTTTTTCCTGCTTGGTTTGTTCATTTATTTTGTTTTTACTGGTTTTTTATATTCTACATGAGTGAAATCATAGTATGTGTCCTCCTCCTTCTGACTTATTTCACATATCATGACACCCTCAAGGTCCATCCACGTTGTCACAAATGGCAAGATTTCATCTTAATAATGGCTGAGTAGTAGTCCATTGTATATGTGTACCCCATCTTTTATTTTTCGCTTTTTAGGGCCGCACCTGTGGCACGTGGGAATTCCCAGGCTAGGAGTCACCCTGGACGACCGCATCTTCTTTATCCTCATCTGTTGATGGGCACTTAAATTGTTTCTGTATCTTGGCTGGTTTTAAATAATGCCACAGTGAGCATGGGGGGTCGGATTAGTGTTTTTGTATTCGTTGGATAAATACTGAGAAATAGGGTAGATGGATCCTGTGGTAGTTCAATTCCTAACTTTTTGAGAAATCTCTACACTGTCTTTCACAATGGCTATACCAATTTATATTCCTACTAACAGTGTATAAGGGTTCCCTTTTCTCCGCATCCTTGCCAACGCTGTTATTTCTTGCCTTTGCTAAAAAGCCACTCTGACAGATGCGAAGTGATAGCTCATTGTGGTTGATTTTTATTTCCCTAATAATTAGTGATGCTTAACATCTGTCCATGTGTCTGTTGGCCATCTTTAAGTCTTTTTTGGAAAAATGTCTATTCAGCTCCTCTATATACAGTCAGAAGCAGAAAACTACAGGGTCATCAGCACTGCGATGAGTGGTTCCTCTTTATATATTAACACCTTGTCAGATATATCATTTGCAAATTTCTTCTCCCATTCAGTAGGTTTTCATTGATGGTTTCCTTTGCTGTGTAGAAGCTTCATAGTTTGATATGTAATCTTGTTTATTTTTGCTTTTGTCTCTCTTG
Source organism: Catagonus wagneri (assembly GCA_004024745.2). Classification (NCBI taxonomy): domain Eukaryota; kingdom Metazoa; phylum Chordata; class Mammalia; order Artiodactyla; family Tayassuidae; genus Catagonus; species Catagonus wagneri. The sequence continues at coordinate 8,917,625 of PVHT021183607.1, forward strand.
CCTGAGGAGACATATTTAGAAAGATATTGCTAAGACTGACTTCAAAGAGCATATTACCTATGTCTTCTAAGAGTTTTATGGTTTCAGGTTTTAAACATTCATATCTTTAACCCATGTTGAGTTACTTTTTGTGTATGGTGTGAGATGGTAGCAGTTTCATTTTTTGCATGTGGCTGTCGAGGTTTCCCCAGCACCATTTACTGGAGAGCCTATGTTCTTAAGAAAATGTAAGTTTAACTTTGTAAGCAGCAAAGAGGCTTAGAAACATTATAAAGTATATATGTTATTTATTTAAAGGGTATCTAAAACACAGGTTGAATCCTAGTCTATCATTAAAAAAAGAAAAAGTACATCTATGTTCCAGGAAAGATTTAAGATAGCTAAACTGTTACTATTCTATGTTCTTTTTTTAAAATTTGTTTTTGGCTGTGCGCACGACATATGGAAGTTCCTGGGTCAGGCACTGAATCTGAGCTGCAGCTGTGGCAACTCCAGATCCTTAATCCACTGTGGCAGGCTGGGGATTGAACCCATGCCACCTCAGAGACAATGCTGGATCCTTAACCTGCTGCACCACAAGGGGAAATTCAAAGGAACAGTGCATTTTATTTATTTTTTTATTTATTTATTTTTTTTTTTGTATTTTTGCCTTATCTAGGGCCGCACCCGCAGCATATGGAGGTTCCCAGGCTAGGGGTGTAACAGGAGCTGTAGCTGCCGGCCTTCGCCACAGCCACAGCAACACGGGATCCGAGCTGCATCTGCAACCTACACCACAGCTCACGGCAACGCCGGATCCTTAACCCACTGAGCAAGGCCAGGGATTGAACCCACAACCTCATGGTTCCTAGTCGGATTCGTTAACCACTGAGCCACGACGGGAACTCCCAATGCATTTTAATTTGTGGCCACGTCCATGCATATTTAAGTTCCTGGGATCGAACCTGTGCCACAGCAGTGACAACACCAGATCCTTAACCTTTAGGCCACCAGGGTACTCCACTCTGTTATATTCTGATGTAAATTTTGGACCAAAAATAAAATCTTCATCAGAGCAAATGAAATGCCTCTTGTGGTCAAGTATTATGAAAGGAACAACAGAGTTGTAAAAAGGAAAATTTTGGTATCTGAATCATCTATAAGCAGAAGTGTACCAGAGTTCCTGTTGTGGCTCAGTGGCAACCAACTTGACTAGTATCCATGATGTTGCGGGTTGATCCCTGGCCTTGCTCATTGGGTTAAGGATCTGGTGTTGCTGTGAGCTGCAGTATGGGTTGCAGACACGGCTCAGATACTGTGTTGCTGTGGCTGTGGTGTAGGCCAGCAGCTACAGCTCCCATTTGACCTCTAGTCTGGGAACCTCCATATGCTGCAGGTTTGGCCCTAAAAAGAAAAAAAAGAAAAAAAAAGAGTGTACCTTACTTGTGTATGGAAATTAGAAATTATGTTTAGATTTTACTGATATAGTTATGGAATGATTGTAGGAACACAAGGACACACATACTTTTTTCTTCTTCTGAATTAGTATTAAGGCTGTAGACACCTAGACAGGAGTAGACCCTCTCACAAAGGTCTCAAATTTCTTATGAAAGAAAATGATGTAAATAATGAAAACTTAAAGGAGGAGAAAACAATAATATAACCACTCAATGTCCTTATATCTTTACTGCTTACAAGAACTGTATTTATATTGTTGATCCTCACAATCACGTAGAAGGCAGCCAAGTTCCAGTTTTTCATTCTAATGTAGTGTTTTCTCCATAAACACTAAAGAATGCCAAGAAAAGTTTGCTCTTGGACCTTAGATTCCATGTATTTTAAGAATAAATACAAGTTTTTTAAAAAGCTGTTTTTCTGACTTAGTTTCAGAAATTGCATTAAACATTTTTTTTTTAGTCCATCCTTTATAAAGAAGATAAGAAATTTCTGAAGTCCACCTTTGGATTCTTTTCAGATTCACTCTGACTAAGCAACCTTTTTAGTTGAGAAAAGTGTTTCTTTGTTTTGCTCACATTCTTTGAGGAACTAATAGGTGTCGACTGTCCAGACGTAGGTGTTCTGAAAAGAAACATAAAGCCACACTTAGGTGAACTAACAGATGACAGTTCTTCCTGCTGAGCCTACATACCTGCTACTAGAATCATTTTCTACTCCTCCATAATAATTATGGCCACATAAGAGCAGTGGCTGTACCCAGCACAGTCATTCCCATTTTGTAAAAAAAAAAAAAATCTCCTCACTAAACAGACCACAGGCAACATTTAGGGGGTATAATGGGTGGTTTTATCACACCTGAAAGAGAAAGCTGAAGGCAGAGTGTCATAAGGTCTGAATTCCCTATAACTGACATCAAGATTCAGGACAATTCTAAGCAAGGACTTTAAAAACATATTTCTTCTTCACAGCTCCAGACCACTTTCCTTCTCAAATGTGAGGAGCCTCAACTTACACATACAGGTACCATTTCATTGTATCTTCTCCCCCTTGAACAGGGAAGATTTTTTGTATGACTAATTGTATATTTCAATGCTTTTTAACAGTGCTAAGCACAGAGGAGGCCCTCTAAAAATATCCACTGAATAAATGATTCCCCATCTGGTGTGTATTTATGCTTCATTCTATTTCATTCCTCCAATTGTGTGCTATCCCCCCAAACAATATTTGGGGCTTGTCAGTTTCATCCTTCTTCTGACTCCCCATCTGTACAAAACACGTGAAATATTTTTCTCATTCCTGCATAAATCTAAGAAGCAGTTTGGTCTAAATGTAAGTGAATTATTTTAAATATGCCAAGTTTTCTTTTGTCTGCATATGTCTAAAAAGTAGAAACTTCCACGATGAATTCCTGTCATACCAAGCATCAAAAATAATAAGAATATAGAGAAAAGTGGACTTGAAAATTTAAATATCAAACCCAATATAAAAACCTCATTTTGGTAGGCAGAAATAATCCAGTCCTTATTGAGTTTTGCTATTTTCACTAAAACTACCAGACTCTTCTGTAACAAAATGTTTAAAAATTCCTTTCACAGTCTATAGAGATAAATTTGCTGATTAGCATAGTGAATAAAATATTGAGGATTACTAAAAATAAAACATGTGCCTAGTCACAGAGTTAACTTAGTATCATTTCACAAATGCCTATTCAGTTAGAATTCCACAGGAATTTCTGGTGGAGTATCATTTCACAAATGCCTATTCAGTTAGAATTCCACAGGAATTTCTGGTGGAGGAAATGGAAAAAGGTTTAGAGCAAGAAAGTAAACTGTTCTTAATACACAGGATGAATTAAGGCAAGTAAGACAGGCAGACAGAATGGACCAGGTAGTGGGGGCTGGAAATCCATGCTGGAGCATTTGTTCCATATACAACAGAGTGAGGTCTAAAGGCTTCTAATCAGCTGCGTTTTTAAAAAAGATCAGACTAGAAGGACTTGAAACTAGAAGCAGGGAGACTCAGCAAATGATTGTAGTGGTCCTGGCAAAGGTGAGTAAAGACCTGAACAGATAGCAGCAACAAGGAGAAAAAGGGAAGAACAAACGCAGACACCCTGGAGGAGGATGGATAGAAACTGGACACTAACTGAGCCAGGACGGGGGGAGTAGGACTGTCAGCCTACATACACACCATTTCAGGTCAGAATGTCTAGACAGGAATGTTTATTTACAGAATAACGAATAAGGAGGATGGGCAGGTCTGTGGAGTTGGTTATGGGAACATGTTGCAGGGCTGAAATGGATATATTTAACAGGTTGTTGAGAACAGGCCCAGGGAGAGGTTGGAAGTAGAGGAAGACCCTGGAAGTCACATGCAGAGATGACTTTCACAACTGCATGGCAATTTCAGGGAATGTATATTAAACAGAGAACTTAGAAGAACTCAAGAGTTAACGCTGGCAATTTAAATAGCTTAATGGATTAAGATACCTGAAATTCAAGGCTGGGCTCTTGCCTTTGGAACCAGATGTAACATGACTTAGGTCTGCAGAGCTTGGAGTCTTTCTCTCTGGGGTCTTCAGGCTGAATTTACTTGCAGGAGTGGAAGGACTGCTCTTCAGTGCTGAGAGAAAGCTTCTACTTTTACCGTGATGCTTAACTGTTCTGTTGCATGTTTTACAAGTAATCAACTGCCATAAAAAGAAAGAATAGTGAGTCTAATATCTATAATTTAACCCGAAATAGTGAGTCTGAGTTCTTATAAATTTAATCCAATAAACTGCATATTCATTAAATTCATATACATAAGGGAATAAACCAGGTACTACAGGGTAACAAAGGTGACCCTCAGGGGGCTTATAATCTAGCAGCAGGAATAAGAAAAGACAAATTTAAAAGAAAATCTTCAATAGAAAGTTAATGACTGGAGTTCCCACTGTGGCACAGTGGGATCAGCAGCATCTCTGCAGTGCCAGGATGCAGGTTTGAGCCTCGGCCCAGCAAAGTGGGTTAAAGGAACCAGTGTTGCAACTACAGCAACCTGTTGCATAGGTTGCAACTACAGCTCAGATCTGACCCTTGGCCCAGGAACTCCACTTGCCACAGGGCAGCCAAAAAAGAAAAAAAAAGTTAATAGCTAGGAGTTTCCTGGTAGCCTAGCAGGTCAAGGAACCAGTGCTGTCACTGCTGTGGCATGGGTTCAGTCCCTGGCCCAGGGACTTTTGCATGCCACAAGTGCAGCCAAAAAAAAAAAAGAGAGTTAATGGCTAAACATCTAAACATTTGTAAAATATAGAATGCCATATCCTTCCACTGATCGAGGCCAGGGATCAAACCTGAGTCCTCATGCATACTAGTTGGGTTCATTACTGCTGAGCCACGACGGGAACTCGTAAAACACCTTTTTAAAGATGACACAGTCTCTGCTTTCTTGATGTAAAACTGTGTTCAGGGGAATGGAGGAGACTGGCAGTGATAACCCTTTAACATCTAGAAGGATGTTCTTTATAACAGCTGTAGACATTTAATACTTTTTGTAGACAACTCCAAGCCTTTTCCCTATACGAACTGGGAAAAATATCACTGAAACTTAATTGATTCCTTCAAACCCTTAGTGATTCTGTAAATACAGGTCTAAAGTAATTGATAAAACCAATTAAATGAATGCTTACATTCTTATACTTCTTCACTTCATTAGCTATAAAAATTGACTTGCTTTTTGGGATTCATTTTTCCAGACATGGTCCATTTTATAGCTAAGTGCCTTTCTTCTACAAACCTGACTCGATGCACAGGATTCAGCCCAGGCCTCAAACTAGTTTAGCTGAGAATACTCTGTATTCATGAGAGGGGAAAGATGCATTTACAGAGGTCTATGTAAGTTGCTTTATATTTTATATAGATTAAACAGTCAATTTTATGACAAAGCAAAATCCACTTACCTGCCTAATACTGATAAACCCCTAAATATGGCAGTTCTAATCCAGGTTATTACCGATTATAGTCTTGGGCCATACATAATCTGTCATAATGTCCAGTATGCCCTGCACAGAGCCTGGTAGTAAGTAAGCACTTGAATAGTTGATAAATGTTAACATGTATTTGATTTTGGTTGTTTTATTCCACTTTACATCCCTAATACATAGCATTGTTTGGCATAAGATAAATCCTCAATGTTTGATAAATGAACCTAAGATGCAATTACCTTTGTTGGGCATAAACTTAAATACAGACTCTGACGTGGAGGAAGGTGACTAAGTGATACTAGTACCTAATACATAAGGCTCTTGCCTTATCTATACCTAACACATACTGCTGTTTGAAGAAAAGGACCATTACCTGAGAAAACTTAGCAGTAAGTGCAGTTCAGGTGACATCACACTGGTGAGCCTAAGAGATCCTCAAATTTGTGAAAATAATTGTGTTCAACAATAATATTTGGGTAGTTCTCATCGTGGAATGAATCCGACTGGGAACCCTGAGGTTGTGGGTTCGATCCCTGGCCTTGCTCAGTGGGTTGAGGATCCAGGATTGCTGTGAGCTATGGTGTAGGTTGTAGATGCGGCTCAGATCCTGCATTGCTGTGGCTGTGCTCATGCTGTAAGACAGCAGCTGTAGCTCCGATTTTACCCCCAACTTGGAAACTTCCATATGCCACGAGTACAGCCCTAAAAAGCAAAAAAAAAAAAAAAAAAGTATATATTTTGACAATCTAAATGTACTACTGTAAACCTCTGAGTTATACTCAGGCTAATTCTTAACCTCATCTTAAGTGAAATAAAATTCTACTTCATTTATACATAATGGAATTGAAATCTTACCAATACACTTTTGGAATCTTTGTACTTTTTCAGAAGTTTTGCTTCTTTAAAACTGAGTATATAATTTCTTGCTTCTCGATTAAGAAGTTTCTGTATTTTGGGTGTCAGTTTGGGCTTGGGCTTGAGACGCACTCGAGACTTATTCGGAACCAGCAACTGGAAACAGTATGGACACGTTCCTTCAAAAGTGCTTTTATCATCTAAAAGTATACAAATGAAACTCATGATTCAGCAAATCAGAATATTTTGTTACCTCAGTCAATGTTATAAATGCAAACAAGTACATTATTTAATACGAGCAAATATACATTTTCCTTAAGCAAACTTAAAATATGAGAATTTATAAAAAGATAACTGGGCAATAATTTATTTTACAAGACATTATAATTCTGTCCATTCACTCCTTTTAGCAACAGATAGGTAAGTCCTCACTCATTGCTACATGTTTTATTACTTGCTACTGTGTAAAAAAGGCAGTAAGTCTTGGAGTTCCTGTCATGGCTCAGCCATAACAAACCTGAGTAGTATGCCAGTTTGATCCCTGGCCTTGCCCAGTGGGTTAATAATCTGGTGTTGCCAAACGCTGTGATATAGTTTGCACATGCCACTCGGATCTGGCATTGCTGTGGCTGTGGTGTAGGGTGGCAGCTGTAGCTCTGATTTGATCCCTAGCCTGGGAATGTGCATATTCGAGTGAGGCCCTAAAAAGATTTAAAAAACAAACAAACCAGTATGTTACCAACTTTACAAACGCGTTTATCACAAAATAACAAAATATACTTTGACTCTTTTTTAAACAATTAGCACAGGAGTTCCCGACCTGGCTCAGCAGAAACAAATCTGACTAACATCCATGAGGATGCAGGTTCCATCCTTGGCCTCGCTGAGTCAGTTAAGGATCCTGCGGAGCTCTGAGCTGTGATGTAAGTCGCAGACAAGGCTTGGATCTGGTGCTGCTGTGGCTGTGGTGTAGGCCGGCAACTACAGCTCCGATTCGAGACCTAGCCTGGGAACTTCCAAATGCCTTGGGTGTGGCCCTAAAAAAAGCAAAAAAAATCTAAATAAACAAGGGCATTCAGGTACAAGTACAGAGAAAAAGGATGCATGGCTATTTAGGGAAAGGTGAGGTGTAAAGTTGACCCAGCTATAAAGGAAGATGGACACACTATCTGTTAGTAAACATTTATTGGTGAGCACTATGCTAAATGCCAGGGATACAAGAGCACTGCAAAAAGTTAAGGGCCATGCTTGTAACTTAGCGCTACCAAATGTAAAATTCGCTTGTATTTATTGACTGTTAAGTGCCAGGCACTGATTTGGGTTCGGGAGACACTGCACAATGAACAAAGGACAATTCATGGAAAGAGACAATAAATACAACACGCCAAATGTTAAGTGCTGAGGAGAAAAAAGACAGGAAAGGGGAATGGGGAGTGGCAATGGATTTGATATAATCTTAAATCAGGACATCAGGGAAGGCCTCCTGGGGTGATATTTTCTTTTCTTTTTTCATCTTTTTAGGGCTGCATCTGAGGCATATGGTTCCCAGGCTAGGGCTTGAATCAGCTGTAGCTGCCAGCCTACACCACAGCTCAGGGCAACGCCGGATCCTTAACCCACTGGACCAGGGATTGAACCTGCATCCTCATGGATCCTAGTCGGGTTCATTAAATGCTGAGCCACAAAAGAAACTCACGATACTGGGTGAATTTTAAAGCTAACAGTAAAGCTCAAGTTTTAGCCTAATATGACATTCAAAAAAAGTCAAGAAGCCATCTGGGAAGTTCTCTTTGTGGCTCAACTGGTTAAGAGCCCAACATGGTGTCCATGAGGACGCAGGTTCGATTCTTGGCCTCACTCAGTGGGTTAAGGATCCAGTATTGAGTGTAGGCTACAGATGGGGCTTAGATTCAGTATTGCCCTGACTGTGGCTTGGGAGGACAGCTGCAGCTCCGATTCAACCCTTAGCCCCTGGGAAGTTCCATATGCCTCTGGTGCAGCTGTAAAACGGGGGGGGGGGGACACGCATCTGGATGAGTCTAGGATTCCAGGGAGAGGTCTAGATTGGGGATACAAATTTGGAAGACCTCAGTATGCAGAATTTAAAAGCCACGTGACGATGAAATATTGTCACCAAGGAACTGAGTGTAGCTAGAAAAGATACCCAAAGGCTGAGACCTGGGAACTCCAACATTTGTAAGTTGGCGAAATGAGCAGGAACGAGAGGTACTGGCTAAAGAGGTAGGACATGAACTTTGTAATGACCTGGAAGCCAAATGAGGAAACTATTTCAAGTAGACTGATCAAAGCGTCAGTTGCTGCCAACAGGTCAGGAAAGGTAAAGTGCGTTAAGAAATTTGGATTTTTTTGCGAAACAGACGCCTGGCCGGGGCAAGGCAGGGGGTTGTGATGGTTATTACGGCAGTGGATGGATCAGATTTTTTTTTTTTTTTTGGATCATTCTGAGCGCTGTGCGGCATGGAGGGGAGCTAGGCGACGCAAGCCTGACCCACAAAAAACGGGCGTCCTCCTTACCGTGTGACGAACTGTAGGCCCAGCTGCAAAAGATAAAAGAGACTCATCAGGGACCAGTTAACACCCCCTCGCCTCCCGCTTCCCCTTCCTCTTTCCCTCTCTTACAGGAGATAGCGGGCCTGGCCCGGGCAGCTATCTTGTAGTTTCCATGCCGCAGCCTCGAGGTAGTGCTTCTGCCTCATTGCCACCGCCAACTCCGCACCTCTGACACCCAGTGACAAAAAGAGACTCCGGAAGCCGGTTTTCCAGCGTGGCAGGCTTTGACGTCAGGATCCGAGCTCCCTCCGGAAACAGGCTCCCTCAGCTGAAGGGTTCCGGTTCCCTCGCGTCTGGTCCCCTGCGCTGGCCGGCGCTCCCTGCGCGGTGCCCCGCCTCCAGGTCCCTCGCGGTCCTCGCGGGCCAGGCGCGGACCGCTTCGGACGAGAGGCTGGGTAGAGCTGCTTGCCTGGGCCAGGGTGGTTACGTTCAGGGTCGAATCTGCCCCCTGCTTTTGGTCTTTATCTGATCGCCTCGTCTCATACCGGTGGTCACGTCCTCAGTCTCCGCTGTCCCCCCAGATTTTCAAGCCCGGGCGCTGACTTGCGCTGGGATAGGCGGAAGCGCGGCCCGCCAGGGGGCAGCTGGGAGAAGCTAGGTTTCTGGTCTCCAGCCTACTCTGGACAGATGCGAGTTTATCTATTATTTTATTTTATTTATTTTATTTTTATTATTTTTCCTATTTTTAATTGAAGTGAAATGCACACAACATAAAGTCAACCGTTTTAAGGTGGACTGCTCAGCGATGGTTAGTACAATTGCCATGTTCCGCAAACACTGCTGTCACCTGGTTTTGAAACATTTTTTATCATCCTGCAGGAAACCCCATACCGGATAAGCTGTTGCTCCCATGCTCCCCTCCTTCTCAACCCCTGGCGACCACTGATCTGCTTTCTGTCTCTAGGGATTTACCTATTCCGAACATTTCATAGAAATGGGATCATACATGCGATCTTTTGCGTGAGGTTTCTTCCATTTAGCATAACACTTTTGAGGTTCATCCACTTTGTAGAATATTTCAGAACCCCATTCCTTTTTATGGCTAATATTATATTGTATGTATATACCGGGTATTGTTTATCCATTCATCTGTTGATGGACAGGTGAGTTGTTTCTGCCTTCTGACTGTTGTGAATAATGCTGCTGTGAATGTGAGCATGTATTTGTTAGGGTACTTGTTTTCTCTTCTTTTGGATTCATACCTAGCAGTGAAATTGCTGCTTAATACTGTCATTCTATTTTTAACAAGAGTTCTAACTTCACAGCCTCCCCAGCACTCGTTTTTGTTTGTTTGGTTTTTTATTTTAATTTTCTTTTCTCTCTTGGCCACCCCTTGGCATATTGAGTTCCCAGGCCTGGGATCAGATCCCAGCCACACTGCAGCTGTGGCAAAGCTGGACCTAAGTGCTGAGTCCTAGTCCACCTTCCCATCCTGCTTCTGTGAGGTGATCAGCGTTAGCAGTCGGGTCTCTCCTCCCTCTATGTTCTTACACACATAAGCACATGTACAAATATATAAACATCCCCAGTTGCCACTACCACACACACACACTCACACACAACAACAACAAGAAAGATACAGGGAATTCCCATTGTGGGGCAGTGGAAACAAATCTGAGTGGTATCCATGAGGATTCGGGTTCGATCCTGGCCTTGCTCAGTGGGTTAAGGATCCTGCGTTGCCATGAGCTGTGGTGTAGGTTGCAGACATGGCTCGGATCCCACATTGCTGTGGCTGTGGCATAGGCTGGCAGCTATAGCTCCTATCTGACCCCTAGCTTGGGAACTTCCATACCCCTCCAGTGCAGCCCTAAAAGGCAAAAAACACACAAACAGAAAAAAGCAAAAAAAAAAACCCCACAACCTCCCCCAAGATACACACAAGAAAAGAAAACCAAAAATAAAATGGTTTACTACACTTGCTTTTTTTTTTAACAATAGGTCACAGACATCTCTCCAGGTCAGTTTATGTAGTTTTCATTATGCTTTTAAGTAGCTCATTACAAAACGTAATGAGCTGTAATTTATTTAACTATTTCCTATTGACGAATATTTTAATTTTTTTTCAGCGATTTGCTAGTTCAAATACTGAAGCAGCAAAACGCACTGATGCTTTTTATATCTTTTCTCGAAATTCCTAAAAGGGAAATTACTAAGGGGAACAATGTCCACATTTTAATTTGCTTGATCATCCACAAAAGATTGTAGCAATTCACACTCCCAGCATCAGTGTCTGAAAAAGCTGACTCAAACTGGATGAGTGAAAAGGCAAAGGTCATTAGTTCACCTACTTATCAGTAGAATCAAGCCTCTTTGCATTTGTTTCTTATGGCTTGCATTTTCTTTTGTGAAAAGAAATCTTCATCGAATTGTTTGTGAATTTCTAGGAGATTTTGTATTTTGGGGGAAATTCATCCTCTTCTTGTCATTTATAAATAATATTTCCTTACTTAGATTTTTTTGTTTGTTTTTTTTTTCCTTTTTTAGAGCGGCACCCAGGGCATATGGAGGTTCCCAGGCTAGGGGTCGAATTGGAGCTACAACTGCTGGCCTACACCACAACCACAGCAACTCAGGATCTGAGCTGCATCTGCGACCTACACCACAACTCATAGCAACGTTGGATCCTTAATCCACTGACTGAGGCCAGGGATTGAGCCCGCATCCTCATGGGTACTAGTCAGATTAGTTTCTGTTGCACCACGATGGGGACTCCTTACTTAATTAAGTAATTAATTTTTAAGTAATTAAGTAATTCCTTACTTAATTCTTACCCTTGGCAAGGTTTGTAGCATTTTTCCACACAGGACTTTGTAGTCCCTCCAACTCTTTTCATGATTGGATCTGGGTTTTCTGTACAGTGTTAAAAGGCCTTGTTTATGCTGAAGCTAGACAACTGACTGTTCATTCAAAACGTTTTCTCATGCATTTCTTTTTTTTGTTTTTTATACATTAAAAAAAATTTTTTTAAGGCCACACCCATGGCATATGGAAGTTCCTGGGCCAGGGATTGAATCTGAGCCACAGCGGTGACCTACACCACAGCTGCAGCAATGCTGGATCCTTTAACCAACAGCTTTGGGCCAGGAATTGAACCTGCCAGGGATCCAACCTGCACTTCCACAGAGACCCAAGCTGCAGAAGTTGGATTCTTAGCCCACTGTGTCACAGTGGGAACTCCTTATGCTTTTCTAGTTTGGTTTCTTCCATGCACATTTTAAATCCAATGTTAAATCCTAGTTGTCATAACCTCACTATCTGAAATTGCCTTATTTGTTTCACACATGAGGTAGAGCCTCTAATATTTTTTCCAGCTGGACAGTAAGTTTTGCAAAGATTCCTTACTAGCTAAACCAGTCTTTTTCTATTGGAATTGAAGTTTAACAAAATATGCAATGAACACTGAATATGTGCCAGACACTTTTTAAAATGTCTCACTTGTATGAATTCATGTATTCTTTGTAACCCCCATGGCATAGGTGAAACCTCTGCAATTCGTTTTTTTTTTTTAAAAGAATTGCAGATGCAATTTCGTTTTTTAAAAAAACTGCATTATCTATGTGTTTTTTTTTAAGATAAAATCACATCTGCTTCCAAATTCTTTATCTGTTTCACTAACTAATAAAGCAGAAAAGAGAAGAAATGAACTATATGCCGACACACACTGCACTTCCCTGGCCTCGAGCACACTTTCCTTCAACTCTTCTTTCTCTCTCTGAGCACCGCACTCCTATATCCAGATGGCCCCTCAGCATCTCTCCTTGCATCACAACTTGTCTTCTCAGACCCCCTGGAGCCCAGATTGCATCCTTGACTCCCCCCACTAGCCCGCCCTGCGCCCACTCTTACTCCTTCTCAGCCTCACCAAGGGCCGCTGCTCCTTTTCTTCCCACCTCGTGTAGCCACCCGTCCACAGGGTCTGCCATCAACCCCCCAGGAGCAAATCATGACTCTGCGCACTTCTCCTGACACCCTGGAAACCCTCTCTTCTTTTGCCTGCACCCCTACGTTGGCCCTCTACATTCGTTTCCTGTCTTCTCTCTCCCCATACATTCTTCGCAGGGCAGAGAAAGTTGTCTTCTTAAAATGTAAATCATTTGGGGGGCTCCGGAGCATCCCCGCGCAGAATCCTCTTCAAGCTCCTCCTTGCACTTGGAACACAAGCTCCCGGCATTGCTCTCTAGGACCCCGTGTGGCTGGTCACTGCCCCAGCTCAGACCACCTTGTCTCACCCCCCTACACTCATACCGCCTCTAACATTAACCTTCTTTCTCTCTGTCATTCAACATGTCCTGCTCAGCCTGCCCCAGGGCCTTGGCTTTGAAGGAGCAGCCTTCCCATGGGAGGTTTCCTCCTCATTCAGTCTTGGCTCTCAAAGAGGCCTTCCTAAAGCACCTGATAAAAGAGCGGGGGACCAGCCCCACCCACCAAGTCACTGTCTGCCACAGCTAGTTGTCATAACCTCACTGTCTGAAATTGTCTTATTTGTTCACAGTTTACCCATTCTCCTGAATGCCTTGACAGCAGGACTTGGTCTGTCCTTTTTGTTGCTCCCTATATGGACCCCAGCCCAGGGTTTTGTATATATAGTATCATGTCATCTGCATACAGTGACAGTTTTACCTCTTCTCTTCCAATTTGGATGCCTTTTATTTCTTTTGTTTGTCTGATTGCTGTAGCTAGCACTTCCAAAACTATGTTGAATAACAGTGATGAGAGCGGGCATTCTTGTCTTGTTCCAGATTTTAGTGGGAAAGCTTTCAGCTTTTCTCTATTGAGTATTATATTTGCTGTGGGTTTGTCATAATGGCTTTTATTATGTTAAGGTATGTTCCCTTTGTATACACTTCGGTAAGAGTTTTTATCATGAATGGATGTTGGACATTGTCAAAGGCTTTTTCTGCACCTATGGAGATAATCATGTGGTTTTTGACCTTTCTTTTGTTAATGTGGTGTATGACGTTGATTGATTTGCTTATGTTGAACCATCCTTGTGCACCTGGGATGAATCCCACCTGGATGTGGTGTATGATCTTTTTTATGTGTTGTTGGATTCGGTTGGCTAAAATTTTGTTGAGAATTTTTGCATTTATATTCATCAAAGATATTGGCCTATAGTTTCCTTTTTTCATGGTATCTTTGTCTGGTTTATGGAATTAAGGTGATGGTGGCATCATAGAATGTCTTTGGGGAGTGTCCCTTCTTCTTTGACCTTTTGGAAAAGTTTAAGGAGGATGGGTATGAGTTCCTCTTTGTATGTTTGGTAGAATTCGCCTGTGAAGCCATCTGGTTCTGTACTTTTATTTGTAGGGAGTGTTTTATGACATACTCAATTTCATTTCTAGTGATCGGTCAGGGATAACTGCAGTCATTTGCTCCCGCAGACCACCAGGAAGCACCCTGTCTCACTTAGAACACACAGGAGATGCTGCACCAACTGCATCTAGTAGTATGGACTTGGGAGGGGACAGTGAACAAGTGTTTGGGCGCTGCCCTAAGCATTTGGGAGTGGCAGCTGCAGGGTGGGTGTGTTGCCAGGGGAGTGATAGCAACAGTGTCTGAGGCTTTGTAAGCCCCGTGTCTCACTTAGTTCCCTGATGCCCTTAGACCACACTAGAGGTGCCTGGCCACCAGTAGCCTGCACAAGAAGTGCCCAGTCTCCAGTACAGGAGCAAAAGTCTTTTGGATGGCTGCGCCAGAGATACTGGACGACTGCAGGCAAGCAAGTGGCCTCCTTGTTGCGGGCAGTCTGCATCTCAAGAAGCCTGGTCTGCTGCGATCTAGCAAGGTGCTTCCCGTTGCGGGTGAGCTGTGCCCAGGGACGCCTGATCCACTGTGGCAAGCTAGCAAGCGGCTTCTAGTCACTGTTGGCACTGGTGGGCTGTGTCTGGAAGATGCCAGGACTACAGAGGTCTAGCAAGCAACCTTTGGCTGCGGTGGTTTGCGCTTGATTTGCCCCCCGCTCTGCACTGGTTCAAGGTGCTTCCTATGGCAGCCCCTCCTCCTCTCCTCCTCCCCAACAATGGAGCCTTGCCTCTCCTGCAGGTGCAGACGGTCTCCCAGGTTCCCTCTGTCCTGGCATTCCACTCCCCAGCCTGTAGAGTATCGCTCCCCCACGGTGGCTCACAGTCCCTTAGCCCACTAGGCTGTCTCCACACCGCCTACCCCAGCCCTCTCCTGGGCATTGACCTCCAGAGCCTAAGTCTCAGCTCCCAGCCCCCGCCCGAGTGTCTCAGGCTGTGGTGTCTGTGCCATGTTGGTGTTCAGATGATCTGTGAGGCTCTCACTGCACTTTGCCATTCTCAGTCCAGCTGCTGCGCTTTTCTCAGGCTTTGAGGTCCCTCCGTCTTGGCTGATCTTTCTGTCCGTTAGGTGGCTTCCCAGGGTGTGGGTTCCTTTTCTTCTTGACAGCTCCCTCCCTGGAGTGCTGGTGCCATCCTGATTCCTTTCCTCTCTCTCTCTCTTTTTCTTTCTCTTGTTCTACCCAGTTATGTCAAGAGTTTCTTGCCCTTTTTGGAGGTTTAAGTTCTTCCACGAGCATTCAGTTGATGTTCTGTGCAAGGTGTTTTACATGTAGATGTGTTTTTTGGATGTTTTTGTGGGAGGGGCTGGGCGTGACCTCTTACTCCTCCACCACCTTGCTGCACCCCCTCCATTTTCTTAATGGTGTCTTTTGATGAGAGGAAGTTTTAATTTTGATTAAATCTAATTTGTTAATTTTTCTTGTATGGTTATTACTCACCTAGTCCCAGATCTTAAGATATTCTCCTATGTGTTCTTCTAAAAGCTTGATAATTCAGTTTCTATGTTTAGGTCTATGAGTTTATTTGGGGGGTCCACCTCAATTAACTCTTTTGAGGTGGGAGGGAATGGTGTCAGTGGCTCCAGCACCATTTGTTGTAAAGACTTGCCTTTCCCCATTTAATTCATGTATCTCCTTGGTCAAAAGCAATCGATCACTTAACTGTGAGTGTATTTGTGGACTTTCTAGTCTGTTATATAGGTCTGTGTGTCTATTCTTATGTAGATACCATGCTATCTTTATTACCTTAACTTTGTAATAAAACTTGAATCAGGTAATATAAGTTTTCCAGCTTTGTTCTACTTCTCCAAAATTATTTTGACCACTTCAGATCCTTTGCCTTTATATATGCATTTTAGAATTGTCCTGCCAGTTTCTAAAAGAAGCTCATCGACATTGAATTGAACTTACAGATCATTTTGTGGAGGATTGACATCTTAACAACATTGAATCTATAAATCCCTAAGTAGTGTGGTATATATTTCCATTTATTTAAGTCTCTAATTTACTGTTGCAATGATCTGTTGTCTTCAGTGTACAGGGCTTACATATCTTTTATAAAATTATTCCAAATATTTTAAGCTTTTGATGGTGTTGTGAATGAGATTATTTTTTAAATTTACTTTCCCAATATTTGCTATTAGTATATAGATATACTATTGATTTAAATATATCGACTTAATTAAGCTCACACATTAGTTTAAGAGTGATCTTAGTTAAACACGTGTTGTATTTAGGAGATTTGTTTTTGTAGTTGATTCCTTAGGATTTTCTATACAAATTTTCATGCCACCTACAAATAGGGGTATATATAGTTCTTCCCTTTCAGTCTGTGTGCACTTTGTTTCTTTTTCTTCCTGTATTGAACTGGCAAAGACCTCCAGTAAATAGAAGTGACAAAAGCAGAGAACCTTGCTTTCTTCCCAGTATTAGGGGAAGAGTGTTTAGTGTTTCACCATTAAGAATTCATTAGTTGTGGGGGTTCCTGTTGTGGCTCAGTGGAAATGAACATGACTAGTATCCACGAGGATGTGGGTTTGATCCCTGGCCCCGCTCGATGGGTTAAAGGATCCAGCATTGTCGTGAGCTGTAGTGTAGGTCACAGACTCGGCTTGGATCTGGTATTGCTGTGGCTGTGGTGTAGGCCAGCAGCTGTAGCTCTGATTCAACCCCTAGCCTGGGAACTTCCATATGCCCCATGGGTGTGGCCCTAAAAAAGCAAAAAAAAAAAAAAAAAAAAAAAGGAAAAGAAAAGAATTTGTTGTAGATTTTTCACAGATACTTGTAATCAAATTAAGTAATTTCTCTTTTGTTCCTAGTTTGCTGAGAGCTAAAAACTTTTTTTTTTCATAATGAAAGGGTATTGAATTTTGTCAGATGCTTTCTTTGCATCAGGTGAGATTGTCATTTTTTTTTCCCTTTATTACATAAATATGGTAGGTTACATTGACTGATCTTTGAATGTTAAACCGACTTTGTTTTCCTGAGATAAACCCCATTTTCATGATGAATTTCTATATTGTTGGATTTGATTTACTGATGTTTTGTGAATAATTTTTGTATTCATATTCTATAAGGTCTTTGGTATCCGAGTTATGCTGGTCCCATAAAACAAGTTAGAAAGTGTGCCTTTTTCCTTTGTGTTCTGAAAAAGTTTGTGTAAGACTGGTTTTATTTCTTCCTTAAATGTTTGATAGAATTTACTAGTGAAACTGTCTTAGGATGGGGTTTCTCTGGGGGTTTTGATAATAGATTCAATTTCACTAATAAATATAAATCTACTTAGATAGTCTACTTTTTGTGTTAGTTTTGGTAAATGGTATTTTTAAGTTATTTGTTGAAGGGTCTTTTTTAAGTAAAAAAGAAAAGGCAAAAATGTAAATAAGAAAATATATGAAAGAAAAAAATCTCATTGGTAAAGACAAATATATAGTAAAGGCAGTGGACCAGCCCCTTAAAAAGCTAGTATGAAAGTTAAATGACAGAATTATGAAAATCATCTATAACTGCTGTAAGTAGTTAAGGAATACTCAAAATTAAAATATGTAAAATAAGACATCAAAAACATAAAATGTGGTGATGGTTGAGTAACAGTTTAGTGCTTTTTTAAATGCATTCAAAGTTCTATCAGCTTAAAATAAGCATATATATATATATATATATATATATATATATATATATATGTTGGTATTTATGAACCTCATGGTAACCAAAAACCTACAATAGATATGCAAAAAATTAAAAGAAAGCAATCCAAAATAACACTAAAAAATATCATAAAAGAAGACATAAAGAGAAGAAAGGGACAGGAAAGAACTACAAAGTCTACGAGAAAACTGTTAACAAGATGGCAATAAGTAAATGCCTGTCAATAATCACTTTAAATGTAAATGGGCTGAATGCTCCAATCGAAAAATGCAGGGCGGCTGAATATATTTTAAAAACTACCCATCTATATGCTACGAACAAGAGACTCTCTTCACATCTAAAGATACACAAACCAGGAGTTCCCACTGTGGTGCAGCAGAGACGAATCCAACTAGTATCCATGAAGATGCAGGTTTGATCCCTGGCCTTGCTCAGTGAGTCAGGGATGGGGCATTGTCGTGAGCTGTGGTGTAGGTTGCAGATGCGGCTCAGATCCATGGTTCCTCTGGCTGTGGCATAGGCCAGCAGCTCTGGCTCCAATTATACCCCTAGCCTGGGAACTTCTATATGCCGCAGACGTGGCCCCCCAAGCAAAACAAAACCAAGCAAAAAAATAAAATAAAGATACATATAGACTGAAAATGAGGAGTTGGAAAAAGATATTCCATGCAAATGAAAATAAATAGTTCCCATAGTGGCACAGCAGAGACGAGTCTGACTGGGAACCATGAGGCTTCTTTGCTTTTATTATATACTTTGTTTTAAAGTCTACTTTGTCTTTATTGCTACCTTAACTTTCTTCTTCCTTTTTTTTTTAGGACTGTACCTGCGGCACATGGAGGTTCCCAGGCTAGGGGCTGAACTGGAGATACAGCTGCCAGCCTACACCTCAGCCACAGCAATGGCAGATTTGAGTCGCGTATGCGATCTACGCCACAGCTCACAGCAACGCCAGATCCTCAACCCACTGATCAAGGCCAGGGATTGAACCCACAGCCTCATGGAGGTTCCCAGTCTAGGGGTCTAATCAGAGCTACAACTGCCAGCCTACACCTCAGCCACAGCAATGCCAGATCCGAGCCACGTCTGCAGCCTACACCACAGCTCAAAGCAATGCCTGATCCTTAACCTACTGAGCAAGGCCAGGGATCAAAGCAATCTTGAGAAAGAACAAGTTAGAGGCGTCACGTTCCCTGATTTCAAACTATACTACTAAGCTATAATAATCAAAACAGTAAGGCATGGTACATAAGCAGACATATAGATCATTGAAACAGAATAGAGAGTCCAAAAACAAACCCATGCTTATATGGTCAATTAAGCTATGACATGGGAAAAATATAAAATGGGAAAAAGATAGTTTCTTCAATAAATGGCGTTGGGAAAACTGGACAGCTACATGCAAAAGAACTAGACCACTTTCTTTTACCATATATGAAAATAAACTCAAAATGGATTAAAAACTTAAATGTAAGATCTGAAACCACAGCTTTATAGAAGAAACCATAGGTGGTATGCTCTTGAAGTCAGTCTTAGCAATTTGTTTTTTCTTTTTTTCCTATGGCCCCACCTGCGCCATATGGAAATTCCCAGGCTAAGGGTCGAATCAGAGCTGCAGGAGTAGGCCTACACTACAGCCGCAGTAATACTGGATCTGAGACACATTTGCAACCTAAGCTGAAGCTTGTGGCAACTCCTGATACTTAATCCACTGTGAAAGGCCAGGGATCAAACTTGCAACCTCATGGTTCCTAGTCTTTTTGCCTTTTCTAGGGCCGCAGTCGCTGCACATGGAGGTTCCCAGGCTAGGGATCCAATCAGAGCTATAGCTGCCAGCTTACACCAGAGCCACAGCAATGCGGGATCCGAGCCGCATCTGTGACCTACACCACAGCTCACGGCAACACCGGATCCCCAACCCACTGAGCGAGGCCAGGGATCGAACCTGCAACCTCATTGTTCCTAGTTGGATTCGTTAACTACTGAGCCACGATTGGAAGTCCCACAATATTTTTTTTGATGGGTCTCCTCAGATAATGACAACAAAAGCAAAAACCATCACCACCACCACCAACCAACCAAAAAACCCCAAGCGAGGCTACATCAAACTAAAGCTTTTGCACAGTAAAAAAAAAAAAAAAGATCAACCAAAGGACAACCTACTGAATGGGAGGCGATATTTGCAAATGATATGTCTGATAATGGGCTAATATCCAAAATATATGAAGAACTCATGCAACTCAAAAACAACAAACCACAAGCCAATTAAAAAATGGGGGGGGGCACAGTCTTTAGGGCATTACTCTGCTGTGACCCTCCTTTGCCTGGCAAAGCAATAAAGCTATTTTCTTTTCTCCTTCACCCCCCCAACTTAAAAAAATAGAAAATGAGCCGAGGGTCTGAATAGACATATTGCAAAAAGAGACATACAGATGCTAATAGCCATACATAAAGATGCTCAGCATCACTAATCATCAGGCAAATGCAAAGAACCACAAGGAGGTATCACTTTGCATCTGTCAGAAAGGCTATTATCCAAAAGATAGGAGTTCCCATCGTGGCACAGCGGTTAACAAATCCGACTAGGACCCATGAGGTTGTGGGTTCGATCCCTGGCCTTGCTCAGTGGGTTAAGGATCCAGCGTTGCCGTGAGCTGCGGTGTAGGTTGCAGACGCGGCTCGGATCCCGCGTTGCTACGGCTGTGGCGTGGGCCGGCAGCTGTAGCTCTGGTTAGACCCCTGGCCTGGGAACCTCCACATGCTGTTTGTGTGGCCCTAAAACAACAAAAAGGAAAACAAACAAACAAACAAGCAAAAAAAAAGATAAATAAAAATTGTTGGTAAGGATGTGGAGAAAAGGGAACCCTTGTGCACTGTTGGTAGAAATGTAAATTTATACATCCGCTATGGAAAAAAGTGTGGCGTTTCCTCAAAAAAAATTAAAAATAGAACCACTACATGATCCAGCGATTCTACTTCTGGGTATTTATCTGACGGAAACAAAAATGCTGGTTGTGAAAAATATATGTACCTCAGTGTTCATTGTACCAAGTTATTGACAATAGCCAAGATATGTAAGCAAACTAAGTGTCCATTGATAGATTAATGGATAAAGATGTGTACACACACACACACACACACCATGGAATATTATGCAGCCATAAAAAGAATGAAATCTTGCCATTTGTGATGACATGTGTGAACCTTAAGGGTATCATGCTAATGAAATAAGTCAAACAGAGAAAAACAAATACCATTTAGTTTCGCTTGTATGGAATTTGAAGAAAAAAAAATAAGAGCAAACATAAAACAGAAACAGACTTATAGATACAGAGAACAAACTGGTGCTTGCCAGAGGGGAAGGAGTGGAGAGATGGGCAAAGTAGGTACAAACTTCCAGCTATAAAATAAATAAATCACGGGATGTAATGTACAGTATAAGAAATACACATGATAATATTGTGACAACTTTGGTAACGGATGGTAACTAGACTTAGGGTGGCAATCATTCAGTAATGTATAAAAACATTGAATCAGGAGTTCCCGTTATGGCTCAGTGGTAACGAACCTGACTAGTATTCATGAGGACACAGGTTCAATCCCTGGCCTCTCTCCGTGGGTTAAGGATCCGGCGTTGCTGTGAGCTGTGGTGTAGGTTGCAGACGTGGCTCGGATCCCGTGCTGCTGTGGCTGTGGTGAAGGCCGACGGCTACAGCTCCTGTTAGACCCCTAGCCTGGGAACCTCCATATGCCGCGGGTGCGGCCCTACATAAGGCAAAAAGACAAAAAAAGAACTGAGTAACCACAAGCCATTCTGTCCCCCCACTGACTGTCACTGTAAGACCTGCGCAGGAGGCATAGCGCGCCAGCTGAACAGCAGCAGGCTGGACGGAGACGACTTGAAGTACCAGCGCAGCAGAAGTGAGTTTACTGTTCTGATGTTTACTAGAGGAATGAGATGCAGCCTGAGATGCATGCAGAGGAAGATCCAGGGCAAGCCCGTTAGTGCTGGCTGGTTATCAGGGAAATTCTTTTTTTTTTTTTTTTTGTCTTTTTGCCTTATCTAGGGCCGCACCCGCGGCATGTGGAGGTTCCCAGGCTAGAGGTCTAACAGGAGCTGTAGCCGCTGGCCTTCGCCACAGCCACAGCAACACGGGATCCGAGCCGCGTCTGCAACCTACACCACAGCTCACGGCAACACCGGATCCTTAACCCACTGAGCGAGGCCAGGGATCAAACCCGCAACCTCATGGTTCCTAGTTGGATTCATTAACCACTGAGCCACGACAGGAACTCCTATCAGGGAAATTCTAACATCCAGAGAACTAACATCCGGATCACAGCAATGCTGGATCCTTTACCCACCGAGTGAGGCCATGTTTTTTTTTTTCTCTCCCCGTTTTCTTGAGCCCCAGACTTCCTGTGGTGACAGACAGCAGCAAATGTCACAACAGGAAACAGCAGGAGCCGTAACCGAGGAAGGGGAACATTCCTCCGCAATCTGACGGATCCCTCTTGCTTCTTTACCCTCGCTTTCCGTCTTCTGCCACTTTGGCCAAAGATAGGAGCAGTTGCAGAAGTCCACGGAGTGATGGAACTTTCTGGCCATCATGAAACAAAAGGGGATGTGGTAGGGACAGTACTGGGGAGCTTATGGAAAGAGAGGCACTCTTTCTTAATTTTGTGGGAAAATCCCATGAATTTGCTCATGAACTTCTGGGTTCACCGCTGGGCTATGCATGCACGGTTCTGATCAGGATACCTATAACTCTGAGTACTGAACTAACAATTGACCAGGTTCCGGATAACCACTGAGTGGTCCATATTCAGGTCCAAATGGTACTGCAGGGCTTTGAAAACTGAATTTACACTTGATCCACAACCCATGGAAGGCAGATTTAACTTGCAGCCTGAACTGAAGCAGGCCTATTACCTAAGAAAAAATGTGTATATTCTCTTGCAAGAGCAGGATCTTAAAAACTTTCTCTGTGGTTGGAGGTTTACTTATTTCTCCCTTCTGTTAGTTTTGCTTAAGTTTATTTTGAAGCTCTGATATTGGGTGCATAAAGCTATAACTGTATGTTGTCCTGATGGCTTGACCCTTTTTTAAAACCGAAATGTAGTTGGTGTACAATATTACATAAAGGGACTTCCTTTGTGGCGCAGTGGAAATGAATCCGACTGGTAACCATGAGGTTGCAGGTTTGATCCCTGGCCTCACTCAGTGTGTTAAGGATCTGGCGTTGCCGTGAGCTGTGGTGTAGGTCAAAGATGCGGCTCAGATCCTGCGTAGCTGTGGCTGTGGTGTAGGCCGGTGGCTATAGCTCTGATTTGACCCCTAGCCTGGGAACCTCCATATGCTGCAGGTGTGGCCCTAAAAAATAAAAAGGCAAAGAAAATATTATATAAGTTAAAGGTGTATAATACAGTGGTTCATAATTTTTAAAGATTATACTCTATTTATAGTTATAAAATATTGACTGTATTTGCTGTGTTGTACAATATATCCTTATAGCTTATTTTACATGAAATAGTTTGTACCTCTTAACCCCCTATCAATGTACTGCTCCTCCCCATTCTCTCTCCCTATAGGTAACCACCAGTTTGTTCTCTATATCTCTGAGTCTGTTTCTTTTTTGTTATACTCACTTGTTAGTTATATTTTTTAGATTCCACATATGAGTGATATCAGACAGTATTTGGGTTTTTTTTTTCTGTCTGGATTGATCTTTTGATCATTACTCAGTTTCCCTCTTTATTTCTAATAATATTCTGTCTTAAAGTCAATTTTTTTTCAAATATTCATACAGCCACTTCTGATTTCTTTGTGGGCTGTAAAAACACAGAACATTCATTTTATCCTCTTAATCACTTTTTAAGTTCAGTAGTGTTAAGTGTCTTCCCCTTGTTGTGCCGTAAGATCTCCAGAACTGTTTCAACTTGGAAAACTGAAATTCCACCCATTATATATGAATATCCCCTCCCCCTCTCCTCAGCCCTTGGCAACTACCTTTCTGCTTTCTGTTTCTATGATTTTTGACCACTTAAGATACTTCATGTGAGTTCAATTGTACGGTACTTTGCCCTTTTGTGACTGGCTTATTTCATTTAGCCTAATGTCGTTGATGTCCATCCATGCTATAGCACGTGACAGGATTGCCTTCTTTTTAAAGGTTGCATACTATTCCACCATATGTATCTACCAGATTTTCTCTATCCATTTGTCTGTCAGTGGATACTTGGGTTGCTTGCATCTCTTGGCTACTTTAAATAGTCCTGCAGTGGGCATGGGTGTGCAAATATCTCTTCGAGATCTTGCTTTGAATTCTTTTGGTTATATACCAAGAAGTGGAAATAGCTGGATCACATGGTAATACTATTTTTAATTTTTTGAGGTATGGTATTACTATTTTCCAAATGTTGCACCATTTTCTAGTCCCACCAACACAAGGGTTCCAATTTCTCCACATCCTCACCAACACTTGTCATTTTTTTAAAATAGTGGCCATCTTAATGGATGTGAGGTGATAGCTCATTGCCTTTCTCTTACAACTAGTGCTATTGAGCATCTTTTCACGTGTCTTTTGGCCACTTCAGATTTCTTTTTTTGTGTGTGTGTCTTCTAATTCTTTTTATTTTTATTTAAGATTTTAATTTTTTTCTATTATAGTTGATTTACATACTTCAGATTTTTTTGTTTTTGTCTTTTTAGGGCCATACCTGTGGCACATGGAGGTTCCCAGGCTAGGGGTCCAATCAGAGCTGTAACCGCTGGCCTATGCTCTAGCCACAGCAACGCCAGATCTGAGCTGCGTTCGTGACCTACAACGCAGCTCATGGCAATGCCAGATCTTTAACCCACTTGGCGAGGCCAGGGATCAAACCTGTGTCTTCTTGGATACTATAGTCAGATTCATTTCCGCTGTGCCATGATGAGAACTCTCCCTTTTTTTTTTTTTCAGAGTTCTTATTCTTTTTCTTTGCATCGTGTATCTCTTTCCATCCTTTTACTTTTAACCTATTGTGTCTTTGTATTTAAAGTCTTTTTCTTCTTTTTTTGTAGGTAATACACAATTGGGTCCTCTTTTGTTTTAATCCAATCTGACAATTTCTGTCATTTAATTGGTATGCCTAGTGTATTTATAGTTAATATAATTATAGAAGTTAGGATGTGACATCTTTGAGGGGGTCAAGTCAAAGGACAGGCAGCATAATGGCCCCTTGAAGATATCCATAGCCTTATCTCCAGAACACATCCGTATGTTACTTTATTTTGCAAGAGGTATTTCACAGATGGGATTAAGTTTGCTGATCTTAAAATGGGAAGACTGTCCTGGATACTCTGAGTGTGCCCATCTAATCACACGATTCCTTAGAAGCAGCGAACCTTTCCGGGCTGTGTCAGAGAGATGAGACAGTGAAGAGTGTGAAAGGAATTCAGCCTTCAGTTGCAAGCTTTAAAGATGAAAGGAAGCCTCAAGTCAAGGAAAGTGGCCGTGTCCTGCAGGGACTGGGAAGGACCCTCAGGCTGGCAGCCAGCAAGAAGGCAGGAAACTCAGTCCTACAGCTGCAAGGAACTACATTCTGTCATAGCCCTGAATGAGCCAGAAATGGATTCTCCCCTGCCTTCTCTGGAAAGGACTGCAGACTGTCAGCGGGTTGATTTTGATCCAGGAAGACCTTCACAGGCTTTCTGACCTACAGAACTGCAAGCTAATAAATCTGCATTGGCTTAAGTCATTAGGCTTGTGTTAATTTATCGTGGCAGCAAGGGAGAGCGAATACAACACGTATCCCAGGCTTCATCCTCTCCATAGATTCCTCTCTGCATTTCCCCCCTCACTTTCCTATACATCAAATGGCCTCAAACTCTGTTTTGTGTCCCCTTCCAGCCAGCCAGGCTGTGGCTCTCTGTACCCAGAGCTGCTCATGGACTGGGGGTTGCCCTGAGGTAAAAATCCACAACCTCACAAATCTCTACAATTTCCATTCATCTTTCAAGGGTGGTCTGTCTCCCCTCCAGTTTCTGTCTTCAAAATTTGGGTCCATCTCCGGGGCCTTCAAAGAATGTTTTAAATGTTTTGCTTGGCTTTTACAATTGTTATCCGCAGGAAGATTCGTCCACCCTTACCAAAAGCTAGAACCTCATTGCACTTTCCCGCATGCTTTTATGTTTGCAATTTTCTATAAATACAAAAAAAAAGGAAACAAAAAAGCATTTTGTGAGATGTCAATTTTTCTCAATCTCATTAATTTGAATGCTAAAATGTGTTGCCTTACACTAACACGGCACTTAGAATACGATAAAATGAGTAAAAAGGAAAGTTTTCGAAAGTTTTCATATGGCAGAGGCGGGGTGTTGGGGGGGACCCTAATCTTACTTGCTCTGAGGGCAGGGCTTTGTGGACCTGACGCACCACATGCAGTTCCTCAGAGTCACCAGCAGGGGGAAAAAAGTAGTTTTCTGTTTTCGATTGGTTCTGGCGTCTCGCCGCTGCATCCCTAACAGAAGGGAAAGAAGGGAAGAGCGCCCGGGAGACCTCGGTCAGTGCACCGAGGGAACTAACACAGAGCGGTCGTTCGGAACCCAGGGACCGGCGAAACAGAACGTGCATATTCCCAGCAGCGCTGTCTTTCCAGGCACACGGGAGAAGTTGGCTGGAACTCCCTGCTGACGGCTCAGCTCGGCGTGCAGCGCTGCAGCCGCGCAAAGCCTGCTTCTAAACGGCCGCGGCGGCGCGGGCTGGAGGGGAACACAGGTGCGGCCGCGTGCCCTTCCGCGGGGGACCAGGTGAGCCCGTGCCGGCGTCCGAGTGCGAGCCAGGTGAGCCTACGCCCGGGTCCGCCGGTGGCCAGGTGAGCCCCGCCCAGGTGTCGGCGACGGAGTCAGGTGAGCCCGCGGTCCAGCGACTCTAGGGAGCCTCGATCAGAGTCGGGTCTTAGGACTCAAGCAGCCAGTGGGCAAAATGGGTTGAAGCGGGAGGCGAAGGCGGCTGGCGCTTTAGGATACTGGCCTGGACACGGTGGCGTCCTATTGCGTCCTCCAGGGCGGGGGTCAGGAGGTCAGAAAGGACATTCGTCTGCTAGGTGGGCTCATAGCGTTACGCCTCAAAAATAAACCACGCTCCCGAGATGATGCGTGTGGGAGGAGCGGGAGCGTGGTTTCCTTAGCGCTGAATGTTCATCTTTCCCTCCAGGACCTTGGCTATTCTGTGTATTTGGCGACCACCCGTAGACCCTGGGTCTGTGTCCCAGAGTGACTGAGTGGGCGCATGACGAGCTCCGGCCAGAAAGAAACATCCGCCACTTTAGGGGTCTTTAGGATTGAAAAGTCAGTGGATGCTGAAGCAGTGTGAGAGATTGGGAAGCAAAGAACAGAAAGATGAGGAGCAAAGATAGGGGAAGTCAAGAAAAGGAACCGCATGAAAACAGCCCAGTGGACCCCACGCCTGGGTGGGGAGCGCAGGCTGCCGGGGTTGAGGTCTGCGAGAGCCTGACCCTGAGCAGATGACTGGAATCAGAGGAGGTCATTGCTTAAGAACCCACTGGTTGTTGCTGGTGTTTTAAGGTTATCATGGTAGGAACAGAAACGTATGCACCGTATAGGCAACAAGTTTTCTTCTGACAAATGGTCAAATGATAAAAAGTACGTATTTAATTGTATTTGGAGATAAATTGCCAGTTACAGTGTTTTTCTACACCCTGGTGAACATTCAAAGAGGAATCTCTGGAAAAGCCTTTAGAGTAAATAAATAGACTTTAGGATTAAAGTGTTGGAAAACAGCACAACACATTATTTATCACTCTGAGTCGTAATAATACTGCATGGAGCGGCAGCAGTGCTCTAATTATATTTAAAATTATTTCAAGAATGTGTTCTTTTTAAGATAGCTAATTGCTACTTTAAAATAGACTGGAATATAAAATATTCTATTCATTTGAAATATATGCAAAAGTCAGATAGAGTGTTTGCCAAACCCTACATAAAAATGAGTGAAATAATAATGTAGCCTAGTTCAGCTGCTTTTCAGAACTGTATTATGCTACAATGCAGCCTTTTCCCCTATCCTTGAATTTGAGGGTTGAGGGGCTATTTGTCTCTGCAAATTTGGTCTCTGTGTCCCCGTCAGGTCTGCGCTATCTAACTATGTGTCCCACTTCTCCACTTACAGTCCTAAGGTCCTCCTGTGAACGTCTGTTAAAAAAATTAAATAAAACCCCCCTTTTTTTTTTTTTGCCACATCCAGGTATGTGGAAGTTCCTGAGCTAGTGATTGAAAATGAGCCTCAGCTGTGACATACCACAGCTGTGGTCACATCAGATACTTTTTTTTTTGCCTTTTTGCCTTTTTATCTAGAGCCGCACCTGCGGCATATGGAGGTTCCCGGGCTAGGGGTCTAACAGGAGCTGTAGCCGCCGGCCTTCGCCACAGCCACAGCAACGCGGGATCCGAGCCGGTCTGCAACCTACACCACAGCTCACGGCAACGCCGGATCCTTAACCCACTGAGCGAGGCCAGGGATCGAACCCGCAACCTCATGGCTCTTAGAGTCATTAACCACTGAGCCACGAAGGGAACTCCATCACACCAGATTCTTAACCCAGTGTGCTGGTGAACCCATGATCTGAGCCGCTGCAGTTGGATTCTTAAACCACAGCAGGAAGTCGACACTCTTGTGTTTTAGAACTTGCCTATTTGCTTGGCATTAAAAAGAATAAAATGGAATAGAGAGGAAAGGCTCATGAATCAGGGAGAAGGGACCATTTGACTGACTGGGACATGAGAAATTGGGGATGTGGGGGAGGATATGGTGACCTCGTCTGAACTTTAAGTACTCTTTTCTTCCTAAAGAGTGGAGAGTTCAGAATAGACCTTCAAGCTTAGTTTTGACTCAAAGACCTTAAAAGTATTTTTCTCAGGCATGGCTTATATGGAAGTATTGAGGAACGCTTTCTCATAGGCCCTAATGGACTGACACCTGGTACCTTATAGGCAAGGTCCTTGTCACTAAACCTTTACCTTGAATCTCACTTTTGTATGTTTTATATGGCTCTAATGGAACTTAGTGATTGATGAGAATATGGGCAATTAGTTTTATATATATATATATTTTTTTTTTTTTTTTTTAAAGTAAGAAATGCTGTGTGGTAGGCTACATGATTCCTTCTGTTGGTTGTTTGCATCTGAGCCTGTGCCCACTGGAAAAACCAAATAACTATTGTTGCAATAAGATAGAGGTCTACTTTTAATGTGTAAATACACTGAAAAGGGCAGTCTTTGGCTGATGTAGCAGCTCCTCTGTCTCACCAGTAACGTAATCTTCTTTCTGCTCTCCTCAGTGTGTAGCTTCCGTCGTCCGGGTAGCCTCGTGATTGTAAGATGACTGCTGAAGTTCCAGCCATAACACCCACATTCTAGGCAGGAGCAAGGAGGAAAAGGGAGAAAGGCAGAGGACTCTTGGTAGCTGAATAAGATTCAACAACTTCCACTCTTTAGTCACAAGTACCTAGCCTCTCTAGATTTTGTGGTATATTGTCCTTAAAGATGACTGCCAGTAATTCTTGAATGGTCATATCACTTTTCCCACTGGGGAGCAAAGTCCGTTTCTTTTCTCCTTGAGTGGAGGCTGACTTGTGACTTGCTTCGACAAATAGAATGCATTGGCAGGCCTTTCCAGGGCTTGCTGTTACTGTTTTTACCCTCTTGGCATCTAGGTGTTGTGTAAAGAGACTTGAACTAGACTACTGAATCAGGAACAACTGTGGGGAGTTCCCGTCATGGCTCAGTGGTTAACGAATCCGACTAGTATCCACGAGGTTGCGGGTTCGATCCCTGGCCTTGCTCAGTGGGTTAAGGATCCGGCATTGCCGTGAGCTGTGGTGTAGGTCGCAGACGCGGCTCGGATCCCGTGTTGCTGTGGCTGTGGCGAAGGCCGGTGGCTACAGCTCCTGTTAGACCCCTAGCCTGGGAACCTCCATATGCTGCGGGTGCGGCCCTAGATAAGGCAAAAAGACAAAAAAAAAGAAAGAAAGAAAACCCAGGATGGTATAAGACCTGTCTCCCTCTGCCAGAGGTAGGTAACCACTAAGAGTATCTCCAATTAGCAATTACCTGTGTATTAACAAACATACACATGTGTGATCTGTTTCCATTTTAACACAAACGGTGTGATGCTGTATGTATTGTTATGATATCTATGACATCTTTTTTTTTTTTTAACTTATCTCCAGGCTAGGAATGTCTCCCTTTCACCCTCCCTTCCTTCCTTCCTTCTTTACCTCCTTCCTTCCTTCCTCCCTCCCTCCCTCTCTTTTTTTCTTTTTAGGGCTGCACCCGAGGCACATGGAAGTTTCCAGGTAGAGGCTAAATTGGAGTTGCAGCTGCCAGCCTATGCCACAGCCACAGCAATGCCAGACCCTGAACCACTGGTCAAGGCCAAGGATCGAACCTGCATCCTCATGGATAATAGTCGGGCTTGTTACCACTAAGCCACAGCAGAACTCCCCAGGAGTGGGTTTCCATTGCAGCATATATAGCTCCATTTCATTCTTTATTATTGCTCCTTAGTATCCCTTGAATGGCAGGACCATGCCTGACCCATCCTATATGATGACCATTTCCAAGTATGAGCTACTTAACTAGAATCTTTTTAGGGTTATTAAAACATATTTTAAGAGACTTAATTTTTATAGCAGTTTTAGAGTCACAGCAAAATGGAGCAGAATGTGTAAAGATTTTCCTCATAACCCCTGACCCCCCCACCCGCCTCCCCCATTATCAACATCCGCCACTAGAGCAGGGCGTTTATTACTGATGGATGAACCTACATTGATGCATCATTATCACCTCAAGTGTGTAGTTTACACTGAGGTTCATTCTTGATGTTGTACATTTGGTGGGTTTTGACAAATGTATAATGACATGTATCCACCACTGCGGTGTCGTACAGAATAGTTTCATGGCCCTAAAAATCCTCTGTTCTCCTAGTCACCCCCCCCTTCAATCCCTAGCCACCACTGATGGTTTTACCGTTTTCATAGTTTTTCCCTTTTCCAGAATGTCATATCCAGAAGTCCTCCTTATTTGCAGGAGATACGTTCCAAGACCCCCAGTTAATATCTGAAACTGTGAATAGTACTGAATCCTATATATGCTATGTTTTCTCCTATACTGATGGATGGGTAGCGTATGCGTCATGGATACACTGGTCCGTGGGATGATTCATGTCCTGGGCAGGGCAGAACAGGAAGGCTTAAAATTCTATCATGCTACTCAGAATGGTGCACAATTGAAAACTCCAACTCATGTCAAGGAGTGCTAGATCGTTTGGTAAGGGTGTGTTTAATTTTGTAAAAAAAAAAGGAAAAAGCCAAACTGTCTTCCAAAGTGGCTGGTACTATCTTGCATTCCCACAAGTAGTGAATGAGAGTTTCTGTTCTCCTACACACACTTGCCAATATTGGGTGTTGTCAGTGTTAGATTTTGGCCGTTTTAATAAGTCTTGAGTAGCATCTCATTGTTGTTTTA
>PVHT021183607.1:8949029-8965722 GCA_004024745.2 Catagonus wagneri
CTAGGGGTCTAATCGGAGCTGTGGCCACTGGCCTGCGCCGCAGCCACAGCAACGCGGGATCCGAGCCGCGTCTGCAACCTACACCACAGCTCACGGCAACGCCGGATCATTAACCCACTGAGCAAGGGCAGGGATCGAACCCGCAACCTCATGGTTCCTAGTCGGATTCGTTAACCGCTGCGCCACAACGGGAACTCCTTTTGCTTATTTTTTTAAATTGGATTGCTTGTTTTCTTACTGTTGAATGTTAAGTGTTCTCTTTAACAGGACCATCAGATATATCTTTGGCAAAAATTTTCTCCCAGTCTGCAGCTTGTCTTGACTGGAATTTTTTTGATTACCAAAAAAATCGTGTTCATTGTAGCAAGTGTTACAAAGCAGAGATGTATTAAGAAAAAGTCAATAATCTTCTCTTTGCCTCTAATTATACCCTTAGAGGTAACTAATCTGAACAGTTTGATTTGTAACATTTTGCATCTTTTTCTCTGCTTAAATGTGTTTGTGTGTATGTGTGTGTATGTGTGTGTGTGTGTTTATGGAAATATATGTGGGTTTTTCCTTATATTTTTGTTCACGAAGAAGCATCTTCTCTGTACATTTCTGCATAATTTTCTTTTATCCTCTCCCTTTAAACAGTTTACTGCTGGTATGTTTCCAGGCAAATGTGTGTAAATATGACTTATTCTTTTTCATGGCTGTGTAGTATTCCTTGGTACAGATATTATCGTTTAGTCAGCCTTTCCTCTAGTGTGGATATTAAGAATGTTTTTGGTTTTATTTTCATTTTTCCATTGCCAACAATGCTGGTGCTTTTATTCTTGTAGGATAAATTCCCCAAAGTGGGACTCTGGGATCAAAGGTGATGTATAATTCTAATTTTATGGGATATTGCCAGAATATTTTCCAAAACATTGCAAAGATTCAGACCCTCGCCAGCAATGTATGAGAATTACATCTCCCCACACTCATCAGTGCTGGATGTTAGCAGTCTTTAAAACATTTATCCATCTGTTGGTACTGCTTTTATTTGCATTGTTTTTACAACTAGTGGCCCCGGGTAGCTCATTACAGGCATGAGGGTTGGTTGTTCATATACTTTGCTCATGTGCTTAATATGTTTAAATGTGGGGACTTTTTAATTAATTAATTAATTTATTATTATTTTTAATTTTTCCATTATAGCTGGTTTACAGTTTTTACAGTTTTCTGTCAATTTTTCAACTGTACAGCATGGTGACCCGGTTACGCATACATATATAGATTAGTCACAAGTGATTAGACATAGTTCCCAGTGCTATACAGCAGGATCTCCTTGCTTTTCCATCCCAAAGACAATAGTCTACAACTATTAACCCCAGACTCCCATACCATCCCTCTCCCTCCCCCACCCTCTTGGCAACCACAAGTCTTTTCTCCAAGTCTGTGATTTTCTTTTCTGTAGAAAGGTTCATTTGTGCAGTCTATTAGATTCCAGATATAAGTGATAGCATATGGTATTTGTCTTTCTCCTTCTGACTTACTTTACTCAGTATGCGGGTCTCTAATTCCATCCATGTTGCTGCAAATGGCATTATTTTATTCTTTTTTATGACTGAGTAGTATTCCATCGTGTATGTATACCACATCTTCCTAATCCAATCATCTGTCGATGGACGTTTGGGTTGTTTCCATGTCTTGGCTATTGTGAATAGTGCTGCAATGAACATGCGTGTGCAGGTGTCTTTTTCAAGGAAATTTTTGTCTGGATATATGCCCAAGAGTGGGATTGCTGGGTCATATGGTAGTTCTATGCATAGTTTTCTAAGGTACCTCCATAGTGTTTTCCATAGTGGTTGTACCAGCTTACATTCCCACCAACAGTGCAGGAGGGGACCTTTTAAATGTGGGGACCTTTTAAAGACACAGCAGAACAGAGCAGGAAGTTCAGACATGAGGTTTGTGGTGGACAGAGAGTGAACTCCATCCTCTGGGCAGCTGCCATCATCCAAGGATGGTGATACCCACCATTAGCATCTCCTATAGCCATCAACGTGTTCCTGGGTCACACCTAGGGCCACGCCTAGAACCTAGGGGGGCATAACTCCAGGGGCTGTGTTTACATGGTGAATAGACAATGGAGGCAGGAGTGAGATTCCCATGGGCTCCCACAACTGTGTCTCTAGAGCTGTGCGTTTCCAGGCCCCCGGTCCTGCTTTGGTGAGAGCATTTGCAGGGCTGCACCATGACCCCCATGGGAATATCTGTTGGCCATCTTTTCAGACTCCAAGGTGAAGTTACTAAACTTTGATTTTCAAAGCCAAGTGTAGTGGCTGGCCCATAACGAGGCCTCCATAGTGTTGGCCAATTGAATGAAGAAAAGTATCCACAGGAGCTGGCAGATCTCAGAAGGTGGTGGCCGCAGCATGTGTGTCTACGTGCGTGTGTGTCTCTGTCTGTGTGTAAGTATCAGGGATTAGGACCAGCCTTTGGGTCGGGCTGCTGCCAGCAAGCTCAGCTTGGGCGCGGAGGTGACGTCCCCAGCAAGCTGGAGTTCACTCCCCCTCTTTTAACCCACTTCCATCTAAGATAGTGGCCACTAAGGCCCTTGTCTGTGGTCCCCTCTCTTTCTGACTTTCTGGAGGTGTCGCTGTCCTTTCCTGAGTGCTCCTCCCATCCATAGCTCTAGGGCTTTTTGTACACAAGGTCAAGGTTTATGTTAGATGAGGCCAATTATTCCACAGAGTATTTCTCCCAGGGAATGTGCATCTGCAGACCAGCCGCTGACTTATGTGTGCTTTGAAAGGAACTGGCCAGACTCCAAAGACAGAGCTCAGGACAGTCGTGACCAGCTATTAATGAAAAAGGAGCCAAGGGTGTGTACGCGCGTGGGAATGGGGTGGTGGTGGGGGAGGCAACGTCAGTGGGGTGGGGTGGGGATCAGAAGTTGAATGGACAACCAAAGTCATTTTATTCATTTATTAATTTTCTTCCATTCATCCAACAGTTTTTAAGCAGGTTCAGGATTCTCAACACCCCTGCCACACTTTCTTTTTAGGGCCGCACCCGTGGTCCAGGGGGGTTCCCAGGCCAGGGGTCCAATCAGAGCTGTAGCTGCCAGCCTACACCACAGCCACAGCAACGCGGGATCCTTAATCCACTGAGCAAGGCCAGAGAGTGAACTCGCGTCCTCATGGATACTAGTTGGGTTCGTTAACCGCTGAGCCACGATGGGAGCTGCCCCTCTCAACCCTTTTGAGGTCAAGGAATTCTGTGGGAACTGAGCGAAAGCTACTCACCACTGCTCTTGAGGAAGCGCTCCATGTATACACAAAAGGCTTGTGTACAATTGGGGGCGGTGGGGGGGGGCTTCATTGGTTGCGGGAGACCACTAAGTTCCTCGGTTCTTTGCCCGCTGTCTCAGAGAAGGAAAGATATCCTAGAAGCTTCTGACTTCTTAAAGGACCATTACCATATTATAATTACTCCCCCCGGAGTTCCCGTCGTGGCTCAGTGGTTAACGAATCAGACTAGGAACCATGAGGTTGCGGGTTCGATCCCTGGCCTTGCTCAGTGGGTTAAGGATCCGGCGTTGCCATGAGCTGTGGTGTAGGTCGCAGACGCGGCTCAGATCCCGCGTTGCTGTGGCTGTGGTGAAGGCCGGTGGCTACAGCTCCTGTTAGACCCCTAGCCTGGGAACCTCCGTATGCCGCGGGTGCGGCCCTAGATAAGGCAAAAAGACAAAAAAATAAAAAAATTACTCCCCCCTCCCAAAGCTAGTTAAAGCACCCACGAAGCATTGAAATTTACTTCTTCGGGTTGAGTCACAAGGGAACGGCCAGGAGGCAGGGGATAGAAGTGCCTGTTGCCAGAAGCACATGAATGCCAGGTGAAGATTAGAAAAAACTTATGAGAAAGATAAAAGGCCGAGTCTTCACTTTGAACTCGAAAAACATCCACCCTGCACAGAGTAAGCGGCTGGAGTTACACTCGACAAAAACAAATAGAATTCGAGCGATAATCGTAGGCATTTAGAGCTGTGGGGGCTTTTTAGCAGGTGCATCATGCGTCTGCTCTCGGGGCATTCTTGTACATTTATTCCACAATTT
Organism: Catagonus wagneri; assembly: GCA_004024745.2. NCBI lineage: Eukaryota > Metazoa > Chordata > Mammalia > Artiodactyla > Tayassuidae > Catagonus > Catagonus wagneri. The sequence continues at coordinate 8,953,115 of PVHT021183607.1, forward strand.
TTGTCGTGTTTTCCTACCCTAAACCTAAATGTCCTCTTTATCATCATTTGTTAGGAAAGGCCTTGCAGGGGACCCGAGTCAGAGGCCAGGAACCCCTCGTGTGACTGTGGGTGAAGCTGGGGCTGGTGCAGCCATGAAGCCGGGAAAGGAGGCTGGGGATGGAAGGAGGGTCTTTCTCTCCACGGAGGGGCCGTGACTTCCGTCCTGAGGTTTTCGGAAAGTCCTTACCCTCTCAGGTGTTGGCTGTGACTGTGACCCTTCTCACAGAGACCATTTCCCAATTGCCAGCTGTCTTTTCTCCACTGTCAGTAACACCTTGACTATCCTGGGTCCTTTGAACGCTTGTTTCCTGGATTAATAAATACGGAGTTCCCATGGTGGTGCAGTGGAAACAAATCTGATTAGGATCCATAAGGACGCGTGTTCGATCCCTGGCCTCGCTCTGTGGGTTAAGGATCTGGCGTTGCCGTGAGCTGTGGTGTAGGTCGCAGACGTGGCTCAGATCCTGCGTTGCTGTGGCTGTGGCGAAGGCCGGCGGCTACAGCTCCTGTTAGACCCCTAGCCTGGGAACCTCCATATGCCGCGGGTGCAGCCCTAAAAATAAATAAATAAATAGATGTCAGTCCTTTACATCCACAAATCGTATGCCTTTGAACAGAAATCATTCCAGAAACGTAATCCATGTTTGGTCCTTCCTCAACTTAATGGACTCTTTGTTTTGAGGAGATGGGGAAGGGCCCAGCGCTGCTGTCAGTTAATTCCCTGGGAGGGGAGTTCCCATCGTGGTGCAGCAGTTAACGAATCCGACTAGGAACCATGAGGTTGTGGGTTCGATCCCTGGCCTCGCTCAGTGGGTTAAGGATCCGGCATTGCTGTGGCTGTGGCGTAGGCCGGAGGCTACAGCTCCGATCCGACCCCTAGCCTGGGAACCTCCATATGCTGCGGGGAAAAAAAAAATTCCCTAGGAGGAAGCGCACGTGGGCTCAGAAGATTTCCAAGTGTTGGCCTCTTATCCATTTTTGCCTCCTCGCAGAAGTGCCAAGGAGAATGTGTGACTGCAGACCCGGAGGCAGTTTAATGTGGCTGCTTTCTTCCAAATTAATGAGTTACACTTGGAAGCGGTCTTCCCCACGACGAACAACATTTTCCGAAATGCTGGGAAACTCCACTTTTCCCTTTTTCTCTGCTGTTACCTGCATCCTTTGAGTTTTCCAGTGATCGCCCAAACGCTGTCTCTCGTTTGTGCCTCTCTGACCCGGTGCAGCTCTTCAGCCTGCCTCGCTGATACTGAAGTGGCTAAAATATGCTGGAGAGACATCCCTCTCCGAATTCAGGTTTTACCCCAAGCTCGCCTCCTTCTTAGCTGAGCGCCCTTTTGCCCACCGAACCCAAGACTGCGGTTCCTCCACAGCTTCCTCCGCATTTTGTTTTTTTTCACTGAATTCCAAGCACAGGAAATATTTGAAAATTGCAGCTTTAGGATTCTGAGGCTGAAAGTTTTGTCGAGTGCTGTGCCGGTCATTCGGCCGTTATCTCTCGGCTGCAAACCCATCCTGTTCTGGGTGCTGGGGCACGGACTCTGCAAGCCCTTCAGCCTTTTCCTTGCTGACACCCAGTTAGGCTCTGCCAATAGGGGGTGCTAGATGAAAAGGCCAAGGCTGCGGGAGGAGGCGGACTGCGCTAGCCCCCTTCTCCGGGAGTTTGTGGCTCCTGTAAGAACCCCAACAATGGTTGGTCACCCTGGCCGTGACAGTTCCTCCCATGGAAGCAGCTGGATCCTGTTATCATTTATTTATTTGTTTATTTGTCTTTTTTAGGGCTGCACCCCAGGCATCTGGAGGTTCCCAGGCTAGGGGTCAAATAGGAGCTGTAGCCGCTGGCCTACACCACAGCCACAGCAACGCCAGATCCTTAACCCACTTAGTAAGGCCAGGGATCAAACCCACAACCTCACAGATATTAGTCAGATTTGTTTCCACTGAGTCACGATGGGAACTCCTGAATCCTGTTATTTGATCCTGTTTTGCAATTTTTTTCAACACTTGCGAAACCAGACTCAGGCCCCTCAGTGAGACTCCAGCACCAGCTTCCCAGTGTCTCTTCCTGGAGCTCTCAGTTCAAGGCACACTGGAACCTCCACCCAAACTCAGAGACCCCAGCGCTAACTGGTCAACGCCCCCTTCTCAGAGTTTTGGGTCCCAGGTCTGGATCTCATCTTTCTCTGAGCAGCTCAGAAACACTGGCATGGGTGGAGACAGCTTGCTTTCTTGTGTCTGAGGAAACGAGCCTTCCCTGGCTCCAGAACTTTGCCATGAAATGTCTCGTGAAGTGATATTCTTTTTATTAATTTTTTGAGGGGCCCCACATGTGGCGTATGGAGGTTCCCGGGCTAGGGGTTGAATCAGAGCTACAGCTGCCGGCCTTCGCCACAGCCACAGCAATGCAGCATCTGAGCTGCATCTGACACCGACACCACAGCTCACGGCAACGCTGGATCCTTAACCCACTGAGCAAGGCCAGGGATCGAATCCACAACTTCATGGATCCTAGTCTGGTTCATTACTGCTGAGCCACATCGGAAGCTCCTGATGTTCTTTAATAGCATTTTATTTTCAAAATAATGGCTTGGACCATGAATGAAATCATTGAAGAGTGATGGATGGAAAAAAAAAAGTTGGCTTAAACTCTTTTCTTGCTCAGGGGGCGCCCCACCTTTGGTGCGGCAGTAGCCTCATTTGCTGTCTTCAGGCAAACCCCTGGTTCCGTAGTGACCACTGGATACAGCTGCACAAATTCAATGCAGTCATGAAAGGTCTCATTCTTAACGCATTAGTTCGTGCTTTGCAAACAGCTTGTGAAAATGTGACACCTTTGAGAACCTGGAGAAGATAAGATTTCTTCCCAGGCTCCAAAAGTTCTTTTCCTTTTCTTTTAAAATGGGGGCCTATAGGAGTTCCCGTCGTGGCACAGCGGGAACAAATCCGACTAGGAACCATGAGGTTGCAGGTTCGATCCCTGGCCTCACTCAGTGGGTTAAGGATCCAGTGTTGCCGTGAGCCGTGGTATAGGTTGCAGATGTGGCTTGAATCTGGTGTGGCTGTGGCTGTGGTGTAGGCCAGAAGCTGCAACTCCGATTCAGCCCCTAGCCTGGGAAACTCCATATGCCGCGGGTGTGGCCCTCAAAAGCAAAAAAATAAAATGGGGGCCTATAGCATTAGAATATGCAAAAAAAGTCAATGTGTCCTTTTTTCCTGCTTAAAATCAAATCAGAGACTGGGCTCTCCACTTATGAGGAAACTGGCCACAAAGCAATGCTACAAAGACTCATTTTATCAGCCTTATACAACTGCCTAAGAGAAAGAGTACTTTGAAATGGATTTAGTAGTTCCTGTCGTGGCTCAGTGGTTAACGGATCCTACCAGGAACCATGAGGTTGCGGGTTCGATCCCTGGCCTTGCTCAGTGGGTTAAGGATCCGGTGTTGCCGTGAGCTGTGGTGTAGGTTGCAGACGCGGCTCGGATCCCGCGTTGCTGTGGCTGTGGCGAAGGCCGGCAGGTACAGCTCCTGTTAGACCCCTAGCCTGGGAACCTCCACATGCCGCGAGTGCGGCCCTAGATAAGGCAAAAAGACAAAAAAAGAAAAGAAAAGGATTTATCTGAGAATGCCTCTCCTGTCCAGCAACTCCACAGTCTGATGATTCCCGTCATGACTCACTTTGAAGTGGACAAGTCAACCCTCAGAAAAATTACAGCGCAGCCAGCCCTACTTGTCCATTGAAATCTTTGCCTTCGGTTGAACACTGAGACGATCTTTCCCTGAAAAAACTCTCTGCAGCAGACGATCGGTCAGTGGCTTTCACAGGGCGAGGCTGGACCTGCTGAGGATGTGATTCACGGTTCTCTCTGATCTCTGATGTCCTGGGCACCGATGCCTTCTCTTGGTTAGCTCACTTTCCAGCAGGGTCTGTCTGAGACCAGGGCTCTGCCGGCAGGCGGTTTATTTGGGAGGTGAATTCTGGGAGAAGACAGAGTGAGTCAGAGAGGAGGGGAGGTTCCCTCTCTGGGAGGGGCGCTCGATTCTGTTTGCACGCCTCTCGGAGCTGTACGCCAAAGACCAGAGACCAGAGTGTTCTTCCACTGGCTTCTGTGGCCCGTTGGCTGAAGGCTCCCTGGGCCTCTTCCCCGTCTTTGCATCTCTGGGCTGCGGGCAGCATGGGTTGGTGTGAGAGTGTGGAAAGTTGCGGCATAAGCGGGTGGGCCCGTCTCAGCTGTGGCTCCAGTTAGATGCATGAGGTGGACGCGGTCACCAGGGGTGAGCAGGTGACTTTGTAACCGGACTACCTCAGATCGGATCCCTGGCTCCACCGCTAATTAGCCACGAGATCTTTCCTTTCCTTTCTTTTCCCTTCCACGGCTTAGCCCTTATGGCATATGGAGAAGTTCCTGGTCCAGGATTGAATCTGAGCCATAGTTGTGGCAGTGCCAGATCCTTAACCCATTGCACTGGGCCGGGGGATCGAACCTGAGCCTCAGCCTGGGCTGCTGAAGTCGGATTCTTAACCCACAGCACCCCAGTAGGAACTCCAGCCATGAGATCTTTTTTTTTTTTTTTTGTCTTTTTATACTTTAGGGCTGCACCTGTGGCATATGGAGGTTCCCAGGCTAGGGATCTAATCAGAGCTATAGCCCCCGGCCTACACCACAGCCACAGCAACACGGGATCCGAGCCGCATCTGCAACCTACACCACAGCTCATAGCAACGCTGGATCCTTAACCCACTGAGCGAGACCAGGGATCGAACCCGCGTCCTCATGGATGCTAGTTGGGTTCGCTAACCGCTGAGCCACGGCAGGAACTCCTCCTAGTCTGAATTGTGTCCAGAGTTCCCTTTTCTCTTTCAAGGTGGATACAACCTCTCTGTGCTTCCATATTTCTCTCGGGAAACGTGGAACCCCATGCTGAGGAAGCACGCCTTCTGTCCCCTGCCTTGTACTTCAGGGTCTTGCAGCTTAGCTGCCTCTCCAGACTCCCACAGGGTCTCCCTTCTCCTTTTCCATCCCTCTGCTTTTCTGCTTTCTTGCCCTGTTTGTCCTCTGGGTGCAGAGAGGCTGCAGGGCTCAAGCCCTCAGTGTGCCCTCCTGCAGCTGCTGGCGGCACCCCCTGTGGGGCTGTGTCACTTTGTACTTTCTTCAAAAATTCACTGCCATCCCCAGTACTTTCTTGCAAGTGCTGATGTAAACATTTCTCTGCCAGAATCTGGTAGCAGCCTAATACTGCCAGGACTTAGATTAGTGTCGACACTTTTGTTGACCTTCTAAAGACAGATAAGCTAAAGTGGTTCAGCTAATGTCAGCTTTCAGGGACCTAACTTTCCAAATTGACTACAACTGCCCTAGAGCTTACTTACTGCTAGGGAAAATACAATGTAGTGTTTTCTGGCAAACAGGGATGTTTTTCAGATATTAAGAGTTATATAAAAAATAAGCTACTATATATATATATATAATTTTATACCTTGGCTTCCAGGACTTTCTGAGTTAAATTGTTTATTCTAGTGTAACAATTATATTTCACTGCTGTTTTCTGATATAGCCATCTTTCCCCCTGGATGTTTAATTCTTATTTTGATTGTTCTAATATACAGATCTTAGTATTGCAAGCTGACTCGAATCCTGTTAGAAGCAGTAAGTAGAAAACGGCAAATAAATTATTAGAAGTGGTCCCATTAAACTATATAGTCACTGTTGGTTGTTTGGTCTTTCTGAGTATAGCCCCTTTCAAAGCCAGGATTTATAAAGCCTGTTATATAAGATGTGGTAGCTATCATTCTATTAATTATTTAATAATTCAGAAAGCATGTGGTATTTTAGTTAGGACATTTGAGGTTGCAAAAATCCTATCTAATGCATGGGTTTGAACGTTAGAGGAGATTCACTGAGTCTTGTGAGCCAAGTGATTTATGGGTTTCAGACGTGGTTTAATCAGGGTTCTCATTGGGACTCTATTTCTCTTAGTTTCTCTCAGTGTGCTTGCCTCTGTGTTGGCTTTTTCTTGAGGCTGGATTCCCTCGGCGGGGGGTGGGGGGGCTGTCAGCTGCCTCTGATAAGGGCCCTATGCTTTGTTCTGTTTGGCCCACACTGTGCTGAAGCTGATTCCTGAATTGAGCACCGCAGCAAGAGGAATAGAGATGCTGATTGGGTTGACTAATCAGGCCCTGCCTGCAGCTGCAACACTGTGTGAAATTTGCAGAGGCTGCACAGTAGGGTGGGGTGGAATGGCAGGCAGAGAGGGAGGTTTATTGCTCACTCCATCTGACAGGGACAATGAAAAGAGAACAGGGAGCTGACTTGGATCTACTATCAGAAGAGCTGCTCTAAAACAGCGTGTCTGTGCATTTATTTGGGATGGATAACACGAGGTTGTGCCTTGGTGGGTCTTGCAAGTTTTAGCAGAACCCTCTCCCTCTTTTCTTGGCTTCCAGAAAGACTTTGTCTTGGATGCCTCTAGAATGGGGCAGGTGGAAAGCTCTGCAATTACATTCCTTATATGTAGCATGTCTCCACCAGACATTTGCAGTTTTAGAGGGTCCATCAACCAGTCAACAACAGATGTGAGATGTGAGTTTAGTGCCTTAGGGGAGAGGTGGGTTCCATGTGTCCAGGGAGTAGACTGGCGCTTGGTTCAATGTGTCCATTAATTGCTTTACAGGCGAAAAATCCTTAGAGGAATTAATATACTTCTGCAAAGAGAGCTCAGAAAGGGTTCTGGATACTTTTCTTCTTTATTAATGGAATATTTATGGAGTATTCCACTTCTTTTTAGACATAATCTGTTTTCTTTCCCAGTTCCTATGTTTTCCTATTATCTGGTTATAATTTATGTCAGAAGTAAGCATCAGAATTTACGGGACAGGAGCAACCCCGTGAGTGCACGTGGAGGTACACATACACCCTGATGCAGAAATGACTGTTTCCTTCACAGGCAGCATCTTTTTCTTGCTGGACGAAGGGTAGGACAGTGGCCTCTGTTAAAGACCTTTCCCTGGGATAGCACTGTTGCTTTCAAGTTCCCTCACAGAGCTAGAGCTTAGCCATATGCTGTGGCGCATGCATGCATATGTGCTTTTGGGTCTGAGAGTAAAATGACCCAGGGTGGAAGGGCAGGCGTGTTGGCTGAGGATGGAACCTGCCCCAGCAGAGAAGCTGTGCCATTTCTGTCCGCTGACTCAGAATGCCCTGAGAGTCTGTTCGCTCCCGGGGGAAGCTAAGGTGCCTGCGTCTCACTGGGGCTTGGAGTGAAGCACAAACTTTGGTGGCTTAGTCCTCCGTGAGGAAAACCAGGCCAAGGTGGCCCCAGGCTCTCTCCACGACAGAACGGGTGTGCGTATCCTAGGTGTTAGTGTCATCTTTTCGGTAATTACTGTCAACTGCCTAACACCTCTCACCACCCGTCTTCACCTCTCCCTAAAAAAAGCAGACATGAAAAGGCCATTTGTTGAATCCAGTGTGTTCTGGGTGAGGGTACAAGGCAAACGTGTGAACAGACTGTTTCTTGCCCCTAAGACACATTGCTGCAGGCCCACATCGATGAAGGCAAACCCTGGCCAAATGGAGCCAGTTGGTGGAGGTAAGTGCAGGCACTTGTGTGAGCTTAGCTGTGGGGGGTGTCATGAGGATAAGGCGAAGGCTGAGAAGGGCAGGTTGGGGCCGGGGGTCCAGACTACACGGAGGGATCACCCTCAAAGCGAGTGATCAACCATTCATTTAGTCTACAAGGTAGCTCTCAATTGACTGAGCTGAGACTTGACCTGACTTTTTTTTTTTGGTATCAATTTTGTTTTTAATTTTAAAAAGTTTTATGGAGGTATAGTTTATTTACAATGCTGTGCCAGTTGCAACTGTACAGCAAAGTTACCCATCATACTTATACCTACATTCCCTTTCTGATATTATCTTCTGTCATGATGACCTGACTCTTGATTGAAGCTCTGGTTCTTGGGACCCAGTTGGTTAATCAGGGCCCCGAGGCAGAAGCCCCACCTTATGAATATTGTGACGACTGGGATTTCTAGAAAGACACCCTCAGGATAGGGAGATCTGTCTAGGAGAGCAATTTCCAACTTAGCACACTCTGGTCTTTAAGCAAAAGCCTGGAAGACTATTCAAAAGCTGTGGAATACACCTGCGGTTCCACCTGCCAGGGATTAAACTGGGAATGAGGGGGAGGTTGGTCCCCGGACCCCGACTGGGCCCAGCACCCTGCAGAGTTACTTTGACCTAATTGCAGTCTCAAGGTCAGGCTATCACCCTGATGTTGATGAGGGCATTCACTATGTGACTCAGTCTTTGCTTTATGGGCACCCTCAGGAGAAATGTGACCTACTTGAGGAACAGGAAATTGGCACTTCTCAGCATGAGACTTATTTTTATCTTAAGGACACTGTGAATCAGGTAGGCTTCTCGCAGTGTTGGAAGTTTCTTAAAGCTGAATGGGAGTATTCAACCTGTGCATAGGGCTTTCTAGTATATGGTTTCTTCTTTACTAATTCCTAGTTCGATTTGACTCCTTTATCCTTATCCTATTCCTTTTTTTTTTTCACCTATTTTTTGCTTATGTTACTTCAATGCATTTTATGTATCCTTTTAGATTTTGTTCCACTGGCGTGCTAGAGCCTTTGAGCTTGTTAAATATTAAGTAATTTTATGAGCCCCTTGTCAAACAAGCTTGAAATCTACCATAGTGCGAGTATTTATACCACAGATATAGGCAGACACTACAAAATAGGTCTTTTTTTTCTTCTTTCAGATGACTAGTTTATCAGCATACTATTGTTTCTATCTTATCTAGAAAAAATGGAGTTTTTTTTTTTTTTTTTTCATTTTCTGCTGCACCCACAGCTTATGGAAGTTCTTGGGCCAGTGACTGAATCCCAGCCAGAGCTGCAGTCGCCGCCACAGCTGCAGCAACACTGGATCCTTAACCCACTGCACTGGGTTGGGGATCAAACGGGTGCTGCCACAGAGACAAGCCGGATCATTAACTTGCTGTGCCATGGTGGAATTCCTAGAGAAGATGCAGTCTTAATAAATACGTTTTTTAGGCCCTAGAGATGATCATACTAAGTGGAGCAAGTCAGATAGAGAAAGACAAATATCGTATGTCATTTATATGTGGAATCTTGAAAAAAATGATACAAATGAACTTATTTACGAAATGGAAACAGACTGACAGGGAAAACAAACTTATGGTTACCAAAGAGGAGGGAGAAATTAGGATACATATTACTTTATATATAAAATGGATATATTTTATATGTAGTAGTTAATATATATATGAATTGTTTATTATATATAGTATTACTATATCACTATATATTACTATGTATGTACATACATATTACTGTATATAAAATGGATATGTTTTATATATAGTATTTAATATATATAAATTATTATGTATAGTATTATATATATAAATATTACATATAAAATAGATAAACAAGGACCTACTGTACAGCACAAGAAACTATATTAAGTATCTTGTAATAAACTATAATGGAAAAGAATCTGAAAAAGAATAGACACAGACACACACACACACATAAAAATGAATCATTTTGCTATACACCAGAAACTATTACCATATTGTAAATCTACTTAAATTGAAAAAAAATTGTTTTTTAAAAATACTATGAAATTATCTATCTTATTTAAATATTGTATACAATATTGCCTTATATATATATATATATATACATATATATATATATATATATATTTTTTTTTTTTTTGTCTTTTTAGAGCTGGATAAGCAGCATATGGGAGTTCCCAGACTAGGGGTCCGCCACAGCCACAGCAACGTGGGATCCGAGCCGCATCTGCAACCTACACCACAGCTCACGGCAACACCGGATCCTTAACCCACTGAGCAAGGCCAGGGATCGAACCCATGTCCTCACGGATACTAGTTGGGTTCGTTACTGCTGTGCCATGACAGGAACTCCATAATGTTAAATCTTAAGAACAGTGACACTGTTTGGGATTTCAAGGGTAAATAAATTTATGAGACTGTTTTTTATGGATGGCAAGAGAAAAATGGGATTCATCCAAAATGTGCCTTCTAGTCAACTTGGCTGTGGTGCAGCTGTTCCATAAAGGAGTGTATTTATGCATGTGGATGTGGTGACAGCTGTCTACATTTCTGTTTATCACATTTTAAGTCGTATGCTGGTTAGAGCTAAGATTTTGGTAAATCCAGCAGTATTAAAAGCAAGCTGATATCCCATCCGATGTGCGATGGTTGCTAAGGGACCATTCAAGGCAAATTAGAAGTAATAACAGCTCTGATTTAAAAGGGCAGAGAATTAGGGCTGAGAAGGGAAAATGACTCCCTACAGAGTACAAGGGTTTTGCAGTGACAAACGTGGACGCTTGCCTGGTCTGGGGACAGTGAACCAGGGAGCGGCGTGGACGTGCAGGGATGAGGAAAGCTGCATCAGTCCTGGCAGGGCCCAGGCTCCTCTGGTCTCGGCTTGCCTTGGAGCAAGTGCAAAGAGCTGCAGAAAGCATGTTTGTTCTCCAGGGCTGGCAGCCCAGCAACTGAAAACTTCGGCAGCAACACAGAAGAGAAAAAGATCTCTGACAGTAAAACGGCAATTCCTAGGCCACAACCACGATCCTTAAGACAGCTGAAAAGTCCCCCAAATCTGAAGATGACCCCAAAGGCGTCTCTGCGGGGCCCTTATTCGACCGCGGGAGAGCGTGCAATGTGAACGGACTGTCAGGCACAGGATGGTGCTAATGGACCTTGGCCTTGCAGGAGCGCGGTTCATTCTCTCAGCAGAGAAAGTGACGCAGAGATGGCCAAAGTCACTCGCCCAAGGTGCTCTGTGGTGACCAAGAGAAGGAGCCAGGATCTGAGCCTCTTACTCTCAGCTGCTCAAATCAAATAGAAAGATTTGCGTGGATGGTGGTGGTCTGAAAGGCAGTGATCAGGGGACGGGGTTGCATGCAAAGGGAGGGTGTCAGGAGTGCGAGCACCGTAGAGAGAGAGGCCCGGGGGGGTGGTGGTGGGGGACGGGACAGGGTCCAGTTCCCAGCTCAGGAGACCTATAGCCTTGAACCAGAGAGAGACCTTTCTAGAAAACCTAAACAATCTGCTCTCTACCCTCCAAAGAGCACCCTACATCCAGGCTGTCTAGGGGCCTCTGTACTTTTAAAGGGCGTGCGATGCAAGAGTTACGCTGGGTTGGGGCAATTTCTAGCGGGCACCATGCTGAGCCGCATGTCTGGAGTCATGGCCTCTAATCCCAGGGGAGGATTGTCATCATATGCAAGACCTCCATGAGGGAGTCCCCATTGTGGCGCAGCGGAAACAAATCTGACTAGTATCCATGAGGATGCAGGTTCGAACCCCAGCCTCGCTCAGCAGGTTAAGGATCCAGCATTGCTGTGAGCTGTGGTGTGGGTCGCAGACACGGCTCTGATCTGGCGTTGCTGTGGCCTGGCAGCTACAGCTCTGATTCGACCGCTAGCCTGGGAACTCCCATATGCAGCACCTAGAAAGACACAAAAGCCAAAAAGGAGACCTCATTGAGCAGGGGATTGGGATAGAGATTCAGAGATCCCAAGACAGTCACGGGCAGACCCATAAAAACCCTGAGCTAAACTTTAAGGGGCCTGGAATTTTTTTTGTTTGTCTTTTTGCCTTTTTCTAGGGCCGCACCCGCGGCATATGGAGGTTCCCAGGCTAGGGGTCTAACAGGAGCTGTAGCCGCCGGCCTTCGCCACAGCCACAGCAACGCGGGATCCGAGCCGCGTCTGCAGCCTACACCACAGCTCACAACAACGCCGGATCCTTAACCCACTGAGCGAGGCCAGGGATCGAACCCGCAACCTCATGGTTCCTAGTCGGATTCGTTAACTACTGAGCTACAACGGGAACTCTGGGCCTGGAAATTTGGATGAGCGCAGCTGTGGTTCTTCTGCATGAACTCTGTTTGTCCTGCAGACCGTTACTCCTCACCAAAGAGCACCAGGCACTGTGCACTTTACCAGATGAGAAAAATATTTGTGGATTGGAGTTCCTGCTGTGGCGTGCAATCAGGTTGGCAGCATTTTTTTTTCTTAATGGATTTTATTTCAATTATAGATGTACATAAATCATCACAAGTCAATTTTATAGATTTTGTCTCCCAAAGCCCCAGTGCATCCCCCCACCCCCCAGATTGTCTTATTTGAAAAACCAAGGTTTTCCAAAGTCTCTGAGTCATTGTCTGTTCTGTAAAAAGGTTCATTGTGTCTTTTTAGTTTCCACATGTAAGCAGTAGCATTGGGTGTTGCTGTCTAATTGTCTGACTGGTTTCACTTCGCATGATAATTTCTACGCCCATCCATGTTGCTCTAAATGTTGGTAATTCGTTCCTTTTAATGGCTGAGTAACATTCCATTGTGTGTATGTACCACATCTTCCCTATCCACTCCTCTGTCGATGGGCATTTAGGTTGTTTCCATGACCTGGCTATTGCATAGAGTGCTGCAATGAACACTGGAGTACATGTGTCTTTTCGAGTCATGGTTTCCTCTGGATAGATGCCCAGGAGTGGGATT
>PVHT021183607.1:8966722-9014473 GCA_004024745.2 Catagonus wagneri
TGTACCACATCTTCCCTATCCACTCCTCTGTCGATGGGCATTTAGGTTGTTTCCATGACCTGGCTATTGCATAGAGTGCTGCAATGAACACTGGAGTACATGTGTCTTTTCGAGTCATGGTTTCCTCTGGATAGATGCCCAGGAGTGGGATTGCTGGATCAAATGGTAATTCTATTTTGAGTTTTCTGAGGAATCTCCACACTGTTTTCCACAGCGGCTGCACCAATTTGCATTCCCACCAGCAGTGTAATAGGGATCCTTTTTCTCCACACCCTCTCCAGCACTTATTGTTTGTAGACTTTTTGATGATGGCCATTCTGGCCAGTGTAAGGTGGTATCTCACAGTGGTTTTGATTTGCATTTCTCTAATGAGGAGCGATGTTGAACATCTTTTCATGTGTTTATTTGCCATCTGCATGTCTTCTTTGGAGAACTGTCTGCCTAGATCCTCTGCCCATTTTTGGATAGGGTTGTTTGTTTCTTTGGTGTTGAGCAGATCGGCAGCATTTTGAAAGCTCTGGGTCACAGGCTCGATGCCTCCACAGTCGGTTCAGGGTCCGGTATTGCCACTTCTGGGATCTGATCCTAGCACGGGAACTCCATGTGCTGCGGGGTGGCCAAAAATGAAAAAAACAAAAACAAAAACCAAGAAAACCTCTGTGGATTGCTGGTCAAGTAGTTATAGATTAAACCAATACACAGGAATCCCAGCATAGTCTCTGTGCCGATGCGGGTTTGATCCCGGGCCTCCATGGTGTGGCCACAAGCTGCAGTTGTTGGTCACAGTTGTGGCTCAAATCTGGCATTGCTGTGGCTGTGGTGTAGGCGGGTGGCTGCAGCTCTGATTCAACGCCTAGCCCAGGAACCTCCATATGCTGCTGGTATGTCCTTAAAAAAAAATGGAAAGGAGTTCCTGATGTGGCTCAGTGGTTAACGAATCCGACTAGCAACCATGAGGTTGCGGGTTCGATCCCTGGCCTCGCTCAGTGGGTTAAGGATCCAGCGTTGCCATGAGCTGTGGTGTAGGTTGCAGACGCGGCTTGGATCCCGCGTTGCTGTGGCTGTGGTGTAGGCCGGCGGCTACAGCTCCTGTTAGACTCCTAGCCTGGGAACCTCCATATGCCGCAGGTGTGGCCCTAGAAAAGGCAAAAAGCCAAAGCAAAAAAGGGAAAAGGAAAAGCACCACACAAACATACCTGGGGCTAGACGTTTTTTTTGAGGAGCTCTCGACTGCTCACCCTGACTTTTGCTGGGTGACTTTGGTGTTTCCAGATCCAACAGCCCTGAAGGCAAGCTCTGGTTGCTGAGAAGTGAGTTGCAGGGTAGCAGCGCCCTCTCCCAAGCTCCCATAGAACCCACGTCTTCACCAGTTTTCTCTCTCTCTCTCTTCTTTTTCTTTTTTTTGGTTGTGCACACAGCATGTGGGAGTTCCCGGGCCAGGCATTGAACCCTCAACACAGCAGCGACCCAAGCTGCTTCTGTGACAGTGCCGGATCCTTAACCCACTGCACCATAAAGGAACTCCAGTTTTCTCTCTCTTTAAGAAAGAGTTTTATGAGATATGATTTACATACCATAAAATTCAACCTGTTTTAAATGTACAATTCAACGGTATGAGTACATTTAAAGAGTTGTACATATCCGGCAATCTAATTTTAGAACATTTCCGTCGTCCCCAAAAAGAAACCTCTTGCCATTTGTATTCACACCCCATTCTTACCCCCAGGCCTAGGCAACCGCTAATCTACTTTCTGTCTAAACAGTTTTATATGAGGATGAAACAAGGGATGTTTTGCAAACACAGCATCTGCCCTGCACCTGGGATGAAGCAAAACACAGATGAGTTGACTATTTTTTTGCACAGTCTCATAAAAATAGAAGATTCAGTAACGTTAATGTGTTCTAATTTAATGTGTTAAAAGATGCGATAACCTATGGCTTACTGTCTTGGAACATATCTTTCCGTTGAAAGATCAGTTCTGAACTGTTGGCTGACTTGAAAGTCCAAACTTGCGTATTGCCTGGAGAAAGCAGGGCACCTGCCTAGATTTTTTTATGTGTTATCATTTTCTTTGTCTCTGAAATTCTTGTTGATTAAACTCGTACCCTTGGGTGCTCCTCGGAGCATGAGCTACTTTCCAGAGCGGACTTGATGAGGAAGCTGGCACAGCAATGGAACTTCTCAGAACTGGGAAGCCAGGATGTCACAGCTACATTTGGATCTTGCCATATTTCTTTCTTTCTTTCTTTTTTTTTTTTTTAGTTATATTGAAGTATAGTTGATTTGCAATGTTGTGATAATTTCTGCTGTGCTACGAAGTGATTCAGACATACATGTACACACATCCATTCTCTTTCAGATTCTTTAGATTATCACAGAATATTGGGTAGCGTTCTCTGCACTATACAGTGGGTCCCCAATGACCATCCATTCCATATCCTTTGGTGTGCATATGCCAACACCAAACCCACAGTCTATCCATCCTTCCCACTCCCCCACAACCTGTCTCTTTGGGTAACTGTAAGTTTTTCAAAGGCTGTGAGTCTGTTTCTGTTTTGCAAATAAATTTATTTGTATCCCTTTTTTTTTAGATTCCATATATGTGATATCATATGATGTTTGTCATTCGCTAACTTCACTTAGTATGATAATTTCTAGGTCCAACCATGTTGCTGCAAATGGCATTATTTCATTCTTTTTTGTGGCTGAGTAATATTCCATTGTGTATATCACCACATCTTTATCTATTCTTCCTCCATTGATGAACATTTAGTCTGCTTCCAGTATTGGCTCTTGTAAATAGTGCTGCAATGAACATTGGGGTACATGTATCTTTTTGAATTATGGTTTTCTCTAGATAGATGCCCAGGAGTGGGAGTTTTGGATCATATGGTAGTTCTCTTTTTAGTTTTTTGAGAAATCTCCGTACTGTTTTCTATAGTGGTTGCACCAACTTACATTCCCATCAGCAGTGTAATAGGGTCTCTTTTCTTCGTACCCTCTCTAGCATTTATTGTTTGTAAACTTCTTTCTTTCTTTCTCTTTCTCTCTCTCTCTTCCTTCCTTCCTTCCTCCCTTCCTTCTTCCTTTCTTCTCTCTCTTCCTGCCTGCTTGCCTTCCTACCTACCTTTCTTTGTCTTTTTTCTTTTTCTTTCTTTCTTTCTTTTTATTATTTTTAATTTTTTTTCTTTCTTTTTTGCTTTTTAGGGCTGCACCCATGGTATATGGAGGTTCCCAGGGTAGGGGTCCAATTGGAGCTATAGCTGCTGGCCTATGCCACAGCCACAGCAACGCCAGATCTAAGCCACATCTGTGACCTACACCATAGCTCACGGCAACGCCGGATCCTTAAGCCACTGGGTGAGGCTAGGGATTGAATCTGCATCCTCATGGATCCTAGTCGGGTTTGTTAACCACTGAGCCATGACGGGAACTCCTCTTCCTTCCTTCCTTCCTTCTTTCCTTCCTTCCTTCTGTTTTCTTTCTTTTTTCTCTTTTTAGGGCCGCACCGACAGCATATGGAAGTTCGTATGCTAAGGGCTGAATTGGAGCTACAGCTGCCAGTCTACGCCATAGCTCACGGCAACGCCGGGTCCTTAACCCACTGAGTGAGGTCAGGTATCAAACCTGTATCCTTATGGATACTAGTCAGGTTTGTTGCTACTGAGCTACAATGGGGAACTCCCCTGTCCTCTTTCTGATGAACGCTTTCCTCCTGTGGTTTCCTCCTTCCTCTCCTGTACTGTCCAGTTTCCCCTCTGCTGGACTATTTGCATCAGGATGGATGCATATTTGCTGCATTTTTTTTTCCCATTTACAGAAACCCTTTCTTGGACCTGGCTCTCCCTCCAGATACCGCCTATCACCTCTGATTCCCTTTTCAGAGAATCCTGGGATGGGACTGTCTAAGGCAGCTATCCCTACTTCTTCTTCAATTCCCTCCTGAACTCATCTTGGGGCAGGGTTTTGTATCTGCCACACCACCAGAATGGCCCATGGTGTTGCTACTAGGGACCTCATGTGGCCGATCCCAAAGTTGACGCTCTCACAGCTTATCAATTGCATTTGACCCGTTGAGGATCCTTGCCTTCCTGAAACACTTTCTTCTCTTGGCCCCTGGAACAGCTCTGTCCCTTGGCTCTTTATCTGTCTCATTGGTCCTTTCTATTTGGTCTGCTGTGTAGGCTACTGCTCTTCATATCTCCCACATATCTAAATGTTCGAGAGTGCCAGGTCTTGCTTCTCCACTTCTTCTCTCCTCCACCTGGGACCCCCTTCAGGTAATCTCATGCAGGATACTGGATATTCTAAATGCCATCTTTCCTAACTTTCCGGTTTGTATCTCCAACCCTCCCATCCTAAACCTAAGGGAGTTCAGGAGAATTGTTTATGAAAATGCTCGACATGTGGGCCCTGTCCTTGGACCTCTTCTCTTTCTCTGCACTCCCTTCCCTGAGTAGTCTTACTCAGTCTTACAGCTTTATTTTAATGAAGTCCAGCTTGTCAGTTGTTTCTTTCGTAAATCATGCTTCTGGAGTCACATCTAAAAACTCATCACCTGGAGTTCCCGTCGTGGCTCAGTGGTTAACGAATCCGACTAGGAACCATGAGGTTGCGGATTCGATCCCTGGCCTCGCTCAGTGGGTTAAGGATCCGGCCTTGCCGTGAGCTGTGGTGTAGGTTGCAGACACGGCTCGGATCCCGCGTTGCTGTGGCTGTGGCGTAGGCCGGCAGCTACAGCTCCTGTTAGACCCCTAACCTGGGAACCTCCACGTGCTGCGGGTGTGGCCCTAAAATGACAAAAGGAAAAAAAAAAAACTCATCACCAACACAGCATTATAAATCAACTCTAATTTATTTTAAAAAGGAAAAAATGCTGAATACAAACTCATCCCCAACCCATAGTCACTATTGTTTTTCTCATATACTTTCTTCTAGATGTATTATGGTTTGGTATTTAGTTTTTTTTCCCTTTTTTTAGGGCTGCACCTGTGGCATATGGAAGTTCCCAGGCTAGAGGCTGAATTGGAGCAGCAATTGAATTGGACCCACACCACAGCTCATAGAAATGACGGATCCTTAATCCACTGAGTGGGGCCAGGGGTCGAACCTGCAACCTCATGGATACTAGTCAGGTTCATTTCTGCTGAGCCATGACAGGAACTCCTGTATTTTATGTTTTGACCCGTAATCCATTTTGAGTTAGCTTTTTTTGGTGAAGAGTGTAAGGAGGTCTGTGTCAAAGTTTATTTTTTTTGTATCTGGACAGCCAGTTGTTCTAGCACAGTTTGTTGAAAAGTATCCTTCCTCCACTTGATTCATGTTGCTCCTTTGTCAAAGTTGACTCTATTTGTGTGGACTTATTTCTGGGCTCTCCATTCTGCTCCATATGTCATGACTTTAAATATCACTGCTGAGGCACTTCAATATGTATGTCTAGCCTGGACTTCCCCCCCTGAAGTCCAGACATACATATCCGCTGCCTTCCTGTATCTTCACTCAAATGCCCAACAGACATCTCAAACTGAACATACCCGAATGTAACCTGATATGCTTCCCCACCACCCAATCCGCATCTCCCATCTCCATGGCAACCCCATCTTTCCTGTTGCTCTGGTCAAAAATCTTGACTTCTCTCATCCTCCTCGTCAAACACATCAGGAAATTCTGTTGGTTCTACTTTAAAAGACATCAAGAATCTAACCATTTCTCACCATGTACCTTTGCTACGATGCTGGCACAAGCCACCGTCATCCCTTGCCTGCGTCCCTGAAACAGCCTCCTAATTGGTCTCTGTGTTTACGCCCTCGCTTTTCCCTGTAGTCTGGTATCCACAGAGCAGCTAGAGGAATCCTGTTAAAATGAGATCATTTCACTCTTCTGCCTAGGTCCCTCCAGAGGCTGTGCACTGAATTCAGAGGAAACTCCAAAGACCTTAGAGTAGACCACGTGGTGTTTCACTGCTTATGCTATTATGCTGCCCTCCCACTGCTCCCTCTCCACGCTGCGCCAGCCACCCCAGCCTCCTTCCTCTTCTTCAAACGTCCTATACCGGTTCCTGCCACAGGGCCTTTGCACCAGTCCCTCTGCATGGCACGTTCTTCCCCAAGATAGCCACAGGGCCTACTCCAGAGCTTTGCTCAAATATCACCTTCTTCCTGAGGCCTTCATGGAATAACCCATTTAAAAAGTGCCCTTGCGGAGTTCCCTTCATGGCTCAGTGGTTAATGAATCAGACTAGGAACCATGAGGTTGTGGGTTCGATCCCTGGCCTTGCTCAGTGGGTTAAGGATCCAGCGTTGCCGTGAGCTGTGGTGTAGGTCGCAGATGCGGCTCGGATCCCGCGTTGCTGTGGCTGTGGCGAAGGCCGGCGGCTACAGCTCCTGTTAGACACCTACCCTGTTAGACGCCTAGCCTGGGAATCTCCATATGCCGCAGGTGTGGCTCTAGATAAAAGGCAAAAAGACAAAAAAAAAAAAAAAAGGTGCCCTTGCCACTGGCTGTTTTTACCCCCATTTCCTTGCACAGTCCCTTCTCCCTTCCCCTGCTGACATATAATGTACTTATTTGTAGGTTCCATGAAGGTAGGGGTTTATATCTTTGCTGTATTCCTAGTACCTTGAGCTGTGTCTGCCTTATAGCTGATCATGAATGAGCGCCCAGCATGTCATCCTCCGGTTGGGTGTCCATATGAGCATCACGCTGCTTAGGCAGGGGGATAAAAACCTATGAGAGGAGTTCCTGTTGTGGGTCAGCAGGTTACAAACCTGACTATTGTCCATGAGGATGTGGGTTCGATCCCTGGCCTTGCTCAGTGGGTTAAGGCTCTGGCATTGCCGTGAGCTGTGGTGTAGGTTGCAGACGCGGCTCGGATCCCACGTTGCTGTGGCTGTGGCGAAGGCCGGTGGCAACAGCTCCTGTTAGACCCCTAGCCTGGGAACTTCCATATGCCGCGGGTGCCTCCCCCCTACCCCCTGCCAAAAAAATCCCAGAAAAATTAATTTCCTGAAAACATTACAGATGTCGCTGCAAGTTCCTTTAGCACAAAATTTAAATCACTAGTCTAATTTGGGGGGCACAGAAACACGTAAAGTGTCCCTAAGCCCCGATCTCAAGCTCCCTGCTGTTTGGCTTCCACAGGGACAATCTACCCATAACCAGAGACGCTGTGCTGGCCCGAGCTCCCATCTCACCAAGGCGCGCTGCTCGGCCCTGGGCTGGAGAGCTGAATCCTAGCATTTTAGAGCTAAAAGGATGAATCAGTTCAGTTCTGTGCACAAGATGAGGCAGGCTCAGAGAGGTGGGTGGTTTGGCCAGGATCACACAGCGAGTTGGGGGGTGCGGTAGGCGAATAATGGCTTCAAAGATGTCCACTTCCTTGTCCCCAGAACCTGTAACTGTATTCCCTTATATGGCAAATGAGACTCTTCAGAGGTGGTTTCATAAAGGATTCTGAGATGTAGAGGATATTCCGGAGTATCCAGATGTAATCGCCAGGGTCCTTCTAAGTGGGAGGCAGGAGGCTAGTTGTCGAAGAGGGAGATGTGGCAATGGGAGCCGAGATCAGAGTGATGCAGCCATGGGCCAGGGGATGCAGGTGACATCTAAAAGCTGAAAAAAGGCAAGGGAACAAAATTCACCCCTATCACCTCCAGAGGGAATGCTGCTCTGCCAACACCTTGATTTTAGCCCCAGAAGGCACGTGGCAAACTTCTGACTTCCAGAACTGAAAGACAGTAGATCTGTGGGTTTTGTTTTGTTTTGTTTTGGCTATTTTAGGGCCATACCCATGGCATATGGACATTTGCAGGCTAGGAGTCAAATCGGAGCTGTAGCCGCCGGCCTCCACCACAGCCACAGCCACGCAGGATCCGAGCCGCGTCTGCGACCTACACCACAGCTCACGGCAACGCCGGGTCCTTAACCCGCTGAGCAAGGCCAGGGATCGAACCCACAACCTCATGGGTCCTAGTCGGGTTCGTTAACCACTGAGCCACAAAGGGAACTCCCAGATCTGTGTGGTTTTAAGTCATTCAGTTAGTGGTATTTTGTTCACAGCAGCAGTAGGAAAAGACTCCAGCTGTAAAGCCAGCATTAAAAGCGCCTGTCTCCTGACTCCTATTCCCATGGCCTCCTGCCTTGGTTCTGAGCTGGGGCTGAGCCTGGTGATTGCTTGAGCAGGTCGAAGGCCCCAGGCCCTGGCAGGAGTCCTGCGCTGTGACGGAGGCCTGGCAGGTGATGGAGGGCCCACTAGGTGGGGAAGCCTCTTTCCAAGAGGCGTGTCCAGCGCAGTTGTGATCCAGAAGGACAGCTGCCAGAGTTTTGAGACCTAGAGTCCAGCGCTCGAGAGCTGGGGCGGCCGCTTAGGGCCCTGTGCCTGTGGGGTATTGGGACCTTGGCCTTGGGATCAGGAGACCCTCTGGGCTCGGGCTGTGGGCCTTCAGCACTGAACGCTGCTCCTGGGTTGGTCCAGGACAGGAACGCATGGGGTCCTGCAGGGGTGCATGAGGTCGCCAGCATCAAAGGCAGCGACTGAGACCTGGGGGACGAAGTAGTCAGCAGCTGGCCTTTCCGCTCGGGGCCTGGTGGGGAGGCCGAAGGGCCCGAATCACTTCCCTTTCTGGTTGGAACTGCTCTAAGGAACGAGCTGGGGCTGCTAGGGGTGGAGGGAAGGACCGTCAGCGAAGGCTGCTTTGAGAAGCTGAACGAGACAGGGGCAGTGGAATGAGATGCAGGCTGACATTTCCCACCCTTCTCACAGAGGAATTTTTTTTTTTTTTTTTGTCTTTTTGCCTTTTATCTAGAGCCGCACCTGCGGCATATGGAGGTTCCCAGGCTAGGGGATCGAACCCGCAACCTCATGGTTCTTAGTCGGATTGGTTAACTACCGAGCCACAAAGGGAACTCCAGAGGATTTTTTTTTTTTTGTAAATGTATTTATTTATTTATGTCTTTTTTTAGGGCCATACCTGCGGCATATAGAAGTTCGCAGGCTAGGGGTAGAATCAGAACTACAGCTGCCGGCCTACACCACAGCCAAAGCAACACAGGATCTGAGCCGTGTCTGCGACCTACACCACAGCTCGTGGTAACACCAGATCCTTAACCTGCTGAGCGAGGCCAGGGATCAACCCCATGTCCTCACGGATACTAGTCAGTTTCTTCACCACTGAGCCACGATGGGAACTCCATGGGAATATTTTTTTAAATTATAGTGGATTTACAATATTGGGCCCATTTCTGCTGTACAGCAAAGTGATCCAGTCATACATATGTATAAATTCCCTTTCTTATAATATTTTCCATCATGGTCCAGCCCACGAGATTGGGTATAGTTCCCTGTGCTGTATAGCGGGAACTTATTGCTTATCCATTCAGAATGTAATCGTTTGCATCTACCAATCCCAAACTCCCAGTTCACCCACTCCCTCTGCCTCCCCCTTGGCAACCTCATGTCTGTTCTCTGTATCTGAGTCTGTTTCTGTTTTGTAGATGGGTTCCTTTGTGGCATATTTTAGTTCCCACATCTAAGTGATATCATATGGTATTTGTCTTTCTCTTTCAGACTTACTTAGTATGAGAATCTCTAGTTGCATGCATGTTGCTGCTAATGGCATTCTTTCATTCTTATTTTAAGGATGAGTGGTACTCCATTGTGTATATGTACCACATTTTCCAATCCATTCATGTGTCAATAGACATTTAG
Source organism: Catagonus wagneri (assembly GCA_004024745.2). NCBI lineage: Eukaryota > Metazoa > Chordata > Mammalia > Artiodactyla > Tayassuidae > Catagonus > Catagonus wagneri. Next base: position 8,976,430 of record PVHT021183607.1, read on the forward strand.
ATTGTTTTCATGTCTTGGCTATTGTGAATAGAGCTGCTCAGAGACTACGGATAGTCACAACAATTTACAGGTAAGGCAGAGTCCTGCTATGGCTGTAAAATAAGATTATATTTCCTTTAAAATGCCCAAATTTCCGAAAGTTCAGTGCCGCCAACCTTGCCTAGATACTTTGAAAAATTCTAGGGCCTGGTCCCATCCCAAAGGGGTCCTGCTCCTGCCTTGACTTGCAGGGGCAGCCCAATCCCTAGGATTCGGAGAAGCCCTTGAGGGCCACCGCTGGTTTGATCCCCATGAGCTTACTGCCTGTGAACTGGATTTCTGCAAGTACCCCCTGGCTGTGTCCGAGGCTCCCCCAGGCACATGCTCACTTGGACTGGGGGGCGGCCCCCCAGTTTCCGGCACAGCTTCCTCCCCAGAGGCGTCTGTGGGACAGTGCACCCAGCCGTGCCAAGTCCCGGGGCAGTGGACCAGGAGCCACCAGAGAGCAACAGACAAGCCCCGAGGAGAGGTGGCTGAGAGGGCCCACGGGACCGGGCCTGCCTTCAGGGACCCTCCCAGGGCCACTCACTGCCCTGCCAGATGCTCTAGGCATCACCGCCATTCAAAGAGCCGACCCCACACCTGTCACCCAACTCTGAGGCCTGACTTGAGCCCCACCCCCAGCCCCAGGATGATCAACAGTGGAAAGAAAGGCCCACTCTCTAGTGGGGGGGCCCGCCCTCACCCCCAGTCCCCTTCGGGCCTCCGAAGACATCAGATATAAATCACAGCCTCAGCGCTTTTAGGTACCCCGGTTTCAACGAGAGGAGTAAACTCTAGCCTGCAGGTCAGCCTCCTTTGGTGGCGGGTGGCGAGCAGAATTCATGACTGGGTCTTTCTCACAGTCTGAAGCTTCACTGTGGACCCCAGAAAACCACCACCCAAATGACCCAGACAATTACAGGTTCGCAGCCCGAGTCTGTACAGACAGTGGCCGTGCGTCTCCCAAAGAAACGGTCTTCAGAGTGAATACAGATGACTCACAAAAAATGAATATTTCTATGGAATGAGGGGAAGAAAAACCCCAAAAAGCAAAATTTAAATTTTAAAATGCTGAAAAAGGTGCTAAATGGTACCAAATCCAGGAAAGTGACCTAATGGACAGCCTGGCGGGAGTTCAGGCTCAGCGGGTTAAGAACCCAACATAGTGTCCATGAGGTTGCGGGTTCTATCCCTGGCCTCACTCAGTGGGTTAAGGATCCAGCGTTGCCGTGAGCTGTGGTGTAGTTTGCAGACGCGGTTCAGAGCTGGCGTTGCTGTGGCTGTGGTGTAGGCCCACAGCTGCAGCTCCAATTTGACCCCTAGCCTGGGAACTTCCCTATGTTGCAGGTGTGGCCATCAGAAACAAAAACAAAAACAAACAAAAAAACCCCAGCTCAACACATCTCTGCTTTTTCCCTAAATTTTTTTTTTTTTGGCTGCATGATCTTTGATCACCTCTTGTGTTCTCTAGAGAGAATAAAAAGATAATATGTTCTATTTGAAATAATTTCAAATTAACTTAATTTCCTTGAGCAGGACTGACCCAAATTTATTTGATTTTGAACCACGGATTCCTCAGGATAAGCTTGCCAGGTATCATGACACGGGATCTGCCATGGGCTACACAAAATGTGAGACATACTCCGTTTATGTCCCACAGACACAGAGGTTCTGATACAAGTTTATCAAAAAAGAGTTAAAAGAGCATGGTATGTTTATAATTGTAAAAGCTTTCCTATTGAGATTAATCCTGATGGTAGAGAAAGGCCTTTCTGATTGGTGCCGATGAGAATTGAATCTTCTGCTTAATGATTCTAGAAGTTCCCTTCATGGCTCAGTGGTTAACGAATCCGACTAGGAACCGTGAGGTTGCGGGTTCGATCCCTGGCCTCACTCAGCGGGTTAAGGATTCTGCGTTGCCGTGAGCTGTGGTGTAGGTTGTAGACGCGGCTTGGATCCCGCGTTGCTATGGCTGTGGCGTAGGCTGGCAGCTGTAGCTCCTATTTGACCCCTAGCCTGGGGACCTCCATATGTCGTGGGTGTGGCTCTAAAAGAAAAACAAAACAAAACGAAAGGCCATTTTAGATGTTTTTCTTACAACAAGGGACACTGCTTCAAAATTCAACCTCTACCATTTGGGAGGCAGAAAACTACTTGAAACTTTCAAGTTTTTTTTTTGTTTTGTTTTTTTCCTGGTACCTATTCATTGAGTTAATTTTTTTTCATCCAGAACTAGCCATATCTTTGAAGACACCTTGCTGATATTTTAGTTATCTGGTGTGTCACTAAACTAGTGTTTTGAAAACTGGAGCCCACACGTTCTTGATGAGAATTTTAAAACACTTTGTTGGGAAAAGCGGTAAAAACCCTGGATATAACTGACAATTTCTTTTAAAAGTAAACCTACAGTTATCAAACAGCCTGATACTTTCATTCTTAGACTTTCCTCCCAGAGAAATGAAAATTGATGTTCACACAAAAATCTGTACATGAGGAGTTCCCATAGTGGTGCAGTGGAAACGAATCCGACCAGTAACCATGAGGTTACAGGTTCGATCTCTGGCCTCGTTCAGTGGGATAAGGATCCGGCGTTGCCATGAGCTGTAGTGTAGGTCACAGTTGTGGCTCAGATCTGGCGTTGCTGTGGCTGTGGTATAGGCCAGCAGCTGTAGTTCTGTAGTTCCCTAGCCTGGGAACCTCCATACGCCTTGGGTTCAGCCCTAAAAAGGCAGAAAAAAAAAAATGTTTGTACATGCATCTTTATAAAAGTTTTATTTGTAATAGCGCCAAACTTGAAACAAACCAGATATCCTTCAACAAGTGAACGGTCGAACAAACTGTGATGCATCCACACTCTGGAATCCCCCTCAGCAATAAAAAGAACAAAACTCTTGATACGGACTGCACTTCGGATGGATCGTAAGGTAGAGTTATGCTGAGTACAGTAGCCTATCCTAAAAACAAACAAAAGAACCCCAAAGCCAGTCCTAAAATGTTCCCTACTGCATGGTTCTATTTATAGAATATTTTCGAAATGACCCAACTATAGAGATGGAGAACAGATTAGTGGTTGCCAGGGGTGACGGGGTAGTGTGGATGCATCACAGGAGGAAGATGTGCGTGGCTATAAAAGGGTAGTTCTAGGAGCTCCCGTCGTGGCGCAGTGGAAACAAATCCGACTAGGAACCATGAGGTTGCGGGTTCGATCCCTGGCCTCGCTCAGTGGGTTAAGGATCCGGCGTTGCCGTGAGCTGTGGTGTAGGCTGCAGACGCGGCTCGGATCCCGCGTTGCTGTGGCTGTGGCGAAGGCCGGTGGCTACAGCTCCTGTTAGACCCCTAGCCTGGGAACCTCCACATGCCGCAGGTGCAGCCCCAAAATGACAAAAAGACAAAAAAAAAAAAGGGATATTTCAGGGGTTCCTTGGGGTGATGGCATTGGTCCATGTCTTGACTGTGGTGGTAGAAACTGCACACGTGATACAATTGCATGGAACTAAATGCACACAAAAATAAATGCAGATGAGTAAGTGCATGTTCATCTGGGGAAATCTGATTAAGGTTGATGCTTTGTCATGAACTCTGTCGATGTCAATGTCCTATCTGTGATCTTCCTATAGTTTTAGAAGATGTTACCATCGGGGGAACTGGGTGAGGGGTGCGTGGGATCTCTTGGTATCGTTTCTTGTAACTGCAAGTAAGCCTACAGTTATCTCAAAATCAGAATTGTAATTAAAAATTATGTGGAGGGGAGTTCCTGTTGTGGCTCAGCAGAAATGAATCTGACTAGCATCTATGAGGACGCAGGTTCGATCCCTGCCTTGCTCAGTGGGTTATAAGGATACGGCTTTGCTGTGAGCTGTGGTGTAGGTCATAGACATGGCTCGGATCTGGCGTTGCCGTGAGCTGTGGTGTAGGCCGGCAGCTGCAGCTCGGATTCAGCCCCTAGCCTGGGAACCTGCATATGCTGCAGGTGTGGCCCTAAAAAAGAGAGAGAGAGAGAAGGAGAGACAATGAAAGTTATGTGGAGTGAGTGGAAGGGACTGGGAAGAGACTGGGAATTTGGGGTTAGTAGATGCAAAGTATTGCCTTTGGAGTGGATAAGCAATGAGATCCTGCTGTATAGCACAGGGAACCTTATCTCATCACTTGTAATGGAACATGATGTAGGATAATGTAGAAAAAAAGAATGTATATATATGTATAATTGGGTTGCTTTGTTGTACAGCAAAATTGACAGACCACTGTAAATCAACTACAGTAAATTTTTTTTTTGTCTTTTTGTCTTTTTAGGGCTGCACCCTTGGCATATGGAGGTTCCCAGGCTAGGGGTCAAATCAGAGCTGTAGCCCCCAGCCTTCGCCACAGCCACAGCAATGCCAGATCCGAGTCACGTCTGCGACCTACACCACAGCCACAGCAATGCTGGATCCTTAACCCACTGAGCGAGGCCAGGGATTGAACCCACAACCTCATGGTTCCTAGTCTGATTCGTTTCCCCTGTGCCACGATGGGAACTCCAGTAAATATATATATATATATATATATATATATATATATATATTTTTTTTTTTTTTTTTTAATTATGTGGATATTTCCATGGTAATAAAATGACAAGTGTCAGTACATTCTCGATAATCCGAGTGACCCGTTTATAGCCTTATAACCTAGTTCCCTGGTGGATCGATCATCTGTGCTTTCTTTGGAAAGAATGTTTATTGCCAGTCCCTTTGCACCGGTAACAGCGTCTAGGCAAGAACGGAGTCAGTGACGAGCCTGCCCAGTGGGCAGGCTACATGTCAGAGAAAGACATTGCAAGGCAGACCTGAGAACAATGCTTACTGGATCCCCAGGGTTGACTTTATTATTATTACTATTATTATTATTTTAAAGCTGTATTAAAGTATAAACCTTGATTCACAAGGTTGTGATAATTTCTGCTATACAACAAAGTGATTCAGTTTTATGGGTACGTACATCCATTCTCTTTCAGATTCTTTTCCCACATAGATTACCACAGAATATTGGCTAGAATTCTCTGTGCTATACAGACTTTATTATTATATTGTTACTTAAACACATATAAGCTCATGTACAAATTTCTAACTGCATGTAATGAAAACTACAAAGCCTCTGGAGTTCCCTTCTGGGCTCAGAGGGTTAAGAATCTGACTAGTATCCATGAAGATACGTGTTTGATCCCTGGCCTCTCTCAGTGGGTTAAGGATCCAGCATTGCCATGAGCTGCAGTGTAGGTCACAGATAAGGCTTGGATCTGGTGTAGGCCGGCAGCTGCAGCTCTGATTGGACCCCTAGCCTGGGAACTTCCATATGCCACAGGTGTGGCCTGTAAAAAAAAAATGGAAAAAGAAAAAAGAAACCTACGAAACCAATAAAATTCAAATTAGTGGGGGCATTAAATTAGTGCAATGAATGATGTTGTTGTGTTGAAACTAGGCGATTACAAAGTGGAGATTATACGTACACAAGCTACAGGGCTTGCCTGCCATCTTCATTCAGAACTGGGACTTCTTTGCTTATGACTTGAACTCCCTACGGAGCCAAGAAGCAAGTAGGAAAAGGCCTCAGAACTTCTGGAATAAATGTGACAAGGACCACTAGTTCTCAACCTTAATAACAGGCATTTTTTTTGTTGTTTTTTTTTTTTTTTTTTTTTTTGGCCATGGTGTGCAGCAGATTGATACGGGGTCTCAGTTCCCACACCAGGGATCGAACCTGGGCTGTAGCAGTTGAGAGTGCCAAATCCTAACCACTAGGCCACCGGGGAACTCCTCCAATGGTAGGCTTCTAGCTCTGATGGAGCATTGACTGTCTTGCTTAGCTAGTTTTGTGGCCTTTGCAGGTAAGATGAGGGGATTGCTTTGGCAGGTTGTCTCCTCGTGCAATGAACGCGGAGAATCTGCCAGTCGAGGTGAGATCAGACAAGCGGATACAGAAACTAAATATTTTAGCAACTGGGAGGAAAAGGCACAGAGCTTCGGAGAAAATTGCAGTCTGACTGCGCAGCACACTAAATAATGTTATAATGACGACACAGTGATCAGTGGAAAGTCCCAGCAGGTGGAGAATCTCATGTTTAGAAAGACTGGGCGGGGAGTTCCCGTCGTAGCTCAGTGGTTAACGAATCTGAGAACCATGAGGTTGCGGGTTCGATCTCTGGCCTCGCTCAGTGGGTTAAGGATCCGGCGTTGCCGTGAGCTGTGGTGTAGGTTGCAGACGCGGCTCGGATCCCGCGTTGCTGTGGCGAAGGCCGGCGGCTACAGCTCCTGTTAGACCCCTAGCCTGGGAACCTCCATATGCTGCGGGTGCGGCTCTAGATAAAGGCAAAAAGACAAAAAAAAAAAAAGGAAATACTGGGCGGTCCCACCCTCATCCTCACAGGTTACGGTGTTCCTTAAATGAAGCAGACCTGGTTATCCGCAGACCTGTGTGTTTGCAGGCAACTTTTTCCAGCAGGAAGAAGGCCTGCTCTGTGTGCTTGTGCTTATGGGTTGGGATGGGATGGGAGAAGGAGACGGAAAATTCTATGACATGCAGACAAATGGCCTCACATGTGATTAATTGTGCCCCCGCCCCCACCCTCGGCTCTCAAGGCTGCTGATAATTGCTCCCCGTTTCAGGATTTCGAGGTGGCACATGCGACCTTTTGAGCTTTCATCTTCACACTAATTCATGCTTCTTGTGACAGATAATTACGGCGGAGGATGAGCATCAACAGAAACGCAGACCTCTTATCTTCATGTCAGGCACTTAAATGAACATTTTAAGACAAATTATTAATAACTGTGCTCGAGAAAATGATACCAGCAGAAGCTTCCGAGGTATTGAATTGTTTTGTGACCGTGGAACAAAAAGGGCCATTTCCATGATAAAGAGGGGAATTTTGATGAAGTAATTAAATGTGAATTTACCCAACAAATATTTATTACATACCGTCAACGCTCTCTTATCTTATTAGGGACCATAGGATACACAAAGCCATACACTGTTCGGGTCCTGATCTGCTGGAGTTTATAACCCGGGAGTTTAAAAAAGATTTATAGCTCAAAAGTTGTACAGTATTTATTTATTTATTTACTTATTTATTTATTTGTCTTTTTGCCTTTTCTAGGGCCACGGTGCGGCATATGGAGGTTCCCAGGCTAGGGGTCTAACAGGAGCTGTAGCCGCCTACAGCTACACCACAGCTCACGGCAACACCGGATCCTTAACCCACTGAGCGAGGCCAGGGATCGAACCCGCAACCTCATGGTTCTTAGTCGGATTCGTTAACCACTGAGCCACGAAGGGAACTCCAAAAGTTGTAAACTATAAAGAAGCATCAAAAACTTAGCTCTTGAGGAGGTGAGAACTGGGGGTGTCTCGTGAGCAGGGACCCCTGGGCTGCCCTGGAGGGTGGGCATTGAAGTGATGGGCGGGCATGGGGAGGGGTGTGCCTTGTGGAGGGGATGGAGCGGGCAGAGCTGTGGGGGATGGGGGCAAGGAAGCAGTGGGTTTCTTTGGACTATGAAATGCTAATGGAGATGGACAGAGACCAGACTATCAAGTTTTTTTTTCTTTTTATGGCTGTATCTGTGGCATATGAAAGTTCCTGGGCTAGGGGTCGAATCAGAGCTGCAGCTGCAGCTGCAGTCCTATGCCACAGCCACAGCAACGCAGAATCTGAGCCGGGTCTGTGACCTACGTGGCAGCTTGCAGCAATGCTGGATCCTTAACCCACTGTCGAGGCCAGGGATCGAACCAGCATCCTAACGGATACTAGTCGGGTTCTTAACCCACTGAGCTACACCAGGAACTCTGACTATATATATATATATATATATACATTTTTGTCTTTTTGCCTTATCTAGGGCCACACCTGCAGCATATGGAGGTTCCCAGGCTAGGGGTCTAACAGGAGCTGTAGCCGCCGGCCTTCGCCACAGCCACAGCAACGTGGGATCCGAGCCACGTCTGCAGCCTACACCACAGCTCACGGCAACGCCGGATCCTTAACCCACTGAGCGAGGCCAGGGACCGAACCCGCAACCTCAGGGTTCCTAGTCGGATTCGTTTCTGCTGCGCCGGGAACTCCTCTGACTGTATTTTTAATGCCAAAAGTTAAGCTTTATTTTTTGGGAAGTGGAGTGACTAATAGGGGTGGTATTAGTGGGGACAGTTAGAAGGGACTCGAATGATCTCTGACTAAGGAGGCCACTGCAGTGGTCCAGGTAGAAGGCCTGGAAAGCGGAGGTGGACATTTTTAAGTAGTTTCAGGGAATCTGGCATGACTATGTCAGGTAAGTCTGAAGTGGGGGCCGAACCTCACTCTTGGTCAGAGGCCAGAAGGATGGAGCGAACAGTCCGTCTGGTAAGGCTGCATAGATTTTAGCAGGAAGGGGACCCAGCCTCCAAGACATTCTGTGCCCCAGAGGGCTTCACCAACCTCCGTGTTTTGAAACTAACCTACTAAATCTGTCTTATCCGCAGGTTGGCATTTGGCATTTTTGAACTGATTCCATGTGGTTTCATGCAATGGGCCTTGAATCTCTCCAGGTCTCCAGGAGGTAACCCACAACCGGCGGTGAGTCCCAAACATATGGCTAGACTTGGTCAAGACCCTTCTCACGTGCTAAGGGTGTACCTGGCACCCAGTGTGATCACAGCAAAGGCAGAAGTTTATAACTGCCGCAGTTCCCTTAATGGCTCAATGCTTAATGAACCCAACTAGGACCCATGAGAATGCAGGTTCGATCTCTGGCCTTGCTCAGTGGGTTAAGGATCTGGCGTTGCCGTGAGCTGTGGTGTAGGTCGCAGACACGGCTCGGATCCCACGTTGCTGTGGCTGTGGCGAAGGCCGGCAGCTACAGCTCCTGTTAGACCCCTAGCCTGGGAACCTCCATATGCTGTGGGTGTGGCCCTAAAAAAAAAAACGGTTTATGACTGTGGTTTCTAGGAAAGGCCTAGCTCAAGTTAGACCTTCATTTTATTGGTTTATTCATTCGGCTGCATGCTGAGCCCTACTACGTGCAAGAAGCCAGGCCACCCTTGTGGCTGTCAGGCTTCTTTGAACCCCTCTCTGGAGCATGCATGCATCTTTGCAATGTGACATCAATAGCAGGTACTGCACGGGGCACTCCACCTGTGCCAGGCATGAGTTCTTCATGACATTACACCTCACCCCCCTCATGGCCATCCTATACACGTGGCACTATCGCGCCCATTTTAAAGATGGAGAAACTTGTTTGCACAAAGATGGCGGAATATTCCCCAGGTTTCACAGCTCATAAGCTGGATTTGAACCCAGGACATTCTGGCTCCAAAGCTTAGGCTGCGGCTCAGCCCACACCCTTAACCTCTCTACTGTCCCTTTAAATATGAAATAGGATCACATAATTGGTTGCACGTGGCAGACCCTGCTCGCCATGGCTTGAGCAGGTATAGGGCTCTCCACCTTATTTCCAGGACTTAGCACAGGGTCAGGCACACACTGAAAGCTCAGTGCATATTTGTTAAATGAATAGGAGTCAATAATTTCCTTACATAAAAATTCAACTAATATCTTGTGTCAATATAATATTTTATCATGAGTGCTTACTTGCTTTTCAGGGGTGATGGAGAAGAACCTATCCTGTTCTACCTGTAAAAATAACCCTGTGTAGAGGCCAGGGCAGGTTTTAACATCCCCATTTTGCAGAGGAGGAAACTGAGGCTTAGAAAGTTTAAGTGACTTGTCTGAAGCCACAGAGTAAGGGCATCACAGCATAGAATTCAGAAGACTTTTTTGGGGGAGTTCCCGTCATTGGCTCAGCGGTAATGAATCAGACTAGTATCCATGAGAACTCAGGTTCAATCCCTGGCCTTGCTCAGTGGGTTAAGGATCCAGCGTTGCCGTGAACTGTGGTGTAGGTCACAGATGCGGCTTGCATCCAGAGCTGCTGTGGCTGTAGCTCCCGTGGCTGCAGCTCCGATGTGACCCCTAATCTGGGGTCTTCCATATGCCACGGCTGTTGGCCCTAAAAAGACAAAAGACAAAAAAAAACACTTTTTTTCCTTACTTTAGCTCAATACTCCTACTCCATCGCTGTGCCTCTTCTTCTAAATAATGTAGTAGAAGCTAAGGTGCAGAGTCTCTATTTTCTCATTAGCATTCTTTCCAAAATAAGCACAGAGATTTTACCAATGTTCCCGTCCTATTAAATGGCCATAAACCAGACCGGCGTGGTCTTCCATCCTGCTTCGGAAGCAGCTGTGAGTCCTGTGTGTGCTCTCGAGGCAAGGGGAGAAAACGTATTAAGTTCTCTAATATGATAGTAATATAAAAGAAATTTATGGGTACCCCAGAGGGAGAGGATTACAAATGGATGAAAGGTGACTATTTAATGTAGAGGCTTTTTTTTTTTTAGAGTATAAAAATGGCTTTTTTTTAGAGTATAAAAATAAATAGAAGAAAATAGAAGGCAAGTAGAACCTGCAGAAAATGGAAAGCAAATTGGTATTCTTGCTACAACCCACCTCCCTGCCTAATGCCTTTGTTAACATTTCCAACTTTGTCGTGGTTCAAGTAGCTCCGCGGTCTCTTGCTGATTTGCGTCTTCAAGAGGCTTCTCGTGCTCCACTGAAGGAGGGGGTCTTCGCTCCCTGAAGTCAGACCCTGGCCTCCCGCTGTTCCCTCCACTGCATCTGCCATGCGAGGGCATCTGTGACCGGTAGGGGGCACTCTGCAGGCAGCTGCCATGAGGGGCCGTGATGAGCCCGGAGCCCATCTCCCAGGGAAGCCAGGCCTTTGGCAGACATGCCCTTCATGTGCCCTCCTCTCTGGCTGGCACTACCCTTCCCCCTCGCCACCCCACTGAACACCCCACTCCTGGGCAGGTTGTCACGGGAGCTCTTCCCCGGGCAGGGGGACAGCCCGGAGCCCACACTCCAGATGCACAGCCCGGGGTGGAGTTCTGCCCACCGCCCTCTCAACTGCAGCCCTCAGTCGGCCCTGCTTGCCATAAACCAGACCTGCGTGACTGCCAGGATCGCCGTGTCCGCCCTGAAATCCAGCTGTGCTTCGCTAAGGCCGGGCAGTTAGTAAATTCCGCTCAGGTCCCTTCCCACTCCAGACGTCACCTTTCTTGTGAAGGCCCCTGACCTTCCACCTTCAACAGTCTCCACTTGCTACAGCTACCCTTTGATGTAACCAAAGCATCTTTCCTCCTTTGTTCTAGGCCCCCCGCTGCCCTCCCAGGGTGCTGGTTTCCGTGCCCCGCCCCCCATCTTAAAGGTGGGCTGCCAGGAACTTTGAGTTTTGCTCTCAGCATTTCTTTCTCCTTTTTTTGGCTTTTTAGGGCCACACTGGCAGCATGTGGAGGTTCCCAGGCTAGGGGTCTAATCGGAGATGTAGCCGCCGGCCTACACCACAGCCACAGCAACGCGGGATCCGAGCCGCGTCTGTGACCTACACCACAGCTCAGGGCAATGCCGGATCCTTAACCCACTGAGCGAGGCCAGAGATCGAACCCGCAACCTCATGGTTCCTAGTTGGGTTCGTTTCCGCTGCGCCACGACGGGAACTCCTGACCATTTCTTTCTGACTCCCGTTCTCTCTACGCTCTGGCTTCTCGTTGGGGCAGACAAGGCAGGCAGTGCACCTCAGTTTATTGTGGGTGTGGAGGAGAAGGTTCCCTCCAGGACCCTGGGGGCAGGGTGGTGGGGGTGTAAGGGTCCGGGAAGTGAAGGGGGACAGGAGGTTTGTCTTGTCCTCATCTCCCTGCAAACCCCCCCCAACACACACACACACACACTCTCTCTCTCTCTCTCTCTCTCCAATCTCCCTTGGTCCCCTCTACCTGGGGCTCACCTTCCAGCCAGGCTGGGTCTGGAACTTTCTGGCTGGCCAACCTCCTATTGGACTTCCTGCTCTTCCTAGTCCAGAATGGGGCTCTTGCCCTTCTGCTCTTTGGGGCCAGACCCCGGCATGAGCCAGGCTTCTGACTGGGGGTGGGAGGCCGCCCACAGCACTGGAGGATGTGCCCGAGGAGCAGGTGCTGGGACTCCCACGGGCTGAGATGTAGCCCACAGTGGTCGCTGCCTCCTTCCTCACACTCCAAAGATGGTTCCAGGCAGCTTCATCCACATTCTGCTCAGACAGAAGGCGATGAAGGCCGAGAGCCAAAAGCCACATGCCTGCTTTGGTCGATCCTTGGGACAAAGGAAAAGACCAGCTCAGATCCTTCATGGTTAAAACTATGTCCCAGTTGCCATCAGCTATAAGGGATGCTGGGACGTGGCCCCTGGGAGCCAGGTGCTGCTAGAGAAAAAGATGCAGGGAAGGGAAACAGGGTGGTAGCTAGCTAGTCTCACCCGCTGTGTGTTCTCTGTTGCTTCCCCAGGACCTGATGTTGTCCTGGCTTGTGAATGGAGTTTGGGAAAAAAATGACTAATTCGGGGCTGGGTGGTGGTGGTGGGGTTTGTTGCCTCCAAGGCACTGCACACACTCAGAGAAAATTCAGTGAGAATTCGGGTCATCTGGGAAGAACGCTTGTTAATCTTTTAGGTCATTTAGGCAGGAGACGTGGTTTTTTTTTTTCATTGAAATCGTGTAATTTTAAACTTATGTGTAAATGTGGGCGTGATATTGGTATTCCTCTTCCTCTGATTTGGTGAGTCTCTGGAATTTTTGTCTTCTTTCATTGGGAGAAAATCATGTCATATTTAATTTCTCCGCTTTTATTTAACGTCTCTGCTCAAAGCCTACTGCCTCCTTGAACAAGGCCGATGGTCCGCTTTATTGGAGCAAACCAAGAGTGAGCCATGCCGGAGTTTATTTCTCTGTCGGTCCATGATTTCCACAAAGAGTTCAGCTAGCTGGGAGTCTGGAGGAGAAATTTCAGTAGGTCACCTGTGAGGGAACTGAACTAGGACACTTTTTTGATTCTGGATCTACCTCATTTTATTTTGTAAGAAAACCCAGAAATGACTCACCGAAAGAATCCACATAAAAATGATATGTAGGAGTTTTTGAATGAAAACAAGCCATAAATAAGTAATAAATCCTCGATAGGCACGTTGGAAATGGCTAGCAATAACGCTGTTTGCTGCCTGACTCCCAAAGCACAGACATTTATTATAATTCCGGGCCATTCATTGTACTCGCCCGGCATTTATAAAAATCTCATCATAGTATTAGAGTAAGAACCCATTTCCTAGGAAGTATTGTTGTAATAAACTGTAATTAGTGGCTTGGAAACAGCCATAATTCGGTTTGGGAAGGAAAAACCATGTGGACAGCTAAATATTTGCGAGCCTACCTGCTCTCTGAGCGTTTCCATCAGGCTGGGTGCGCACCTGGAGCGCTCGCCGCCCCTGGCGGGGCTCCTGCTGGGGCAACAGCAGTCCTCAGCTTGGGGCTGCCTTTCCCCCGGCCGCTGGCTCCCCCCCCCCCCCCCCCCCCCCCCCCACACCCCCCTCCCCCCCCCCCCCCCCCCCCCCCCCCCCCCCCCCTTCTTCCCCCCCCCCCCCCCGCTGCCCCGAGGACAGCCATGTCCCCGGGCCCCATCCTGACACCAGCCTCTATTGTTTTACAGCCTGCCCCTCCCAATGTGCAGAAAGGCCGTCATCAAGCCCAAGCCCGGCGGCCCGCCTGGAAGAGGAAGCGGGGCCGGTGCCGGCAGGCCGGGCTCACCCCGACACCGTGTGAGACCTCGGGCTACAACATGGGACTCGGGCGCTGCTCTGACCCCTCGTGTCTTGTGTTGCAGCCGGAGGGACGCAGGTCTGCAGCAGAGCCTGCTCCCTGCCCGGGCCGCGGACTCGACAGCAGCGCGGAGACCCCGGGAAGGAAGGTGGGTGTAGCGTGGGGCCGTGGGGCCTGCGGGCGGCCCCCTTCCCCGCCCTACGTGGGCCGTGCTCACGGTCAGGCTCGATCAGGGCTTCGCTCGGCCCTGGCCTGTATCAGGCACCGAGGGCCAGCTGCCTGGGGCCTGCCCGCTTTAACCTGGGCTTTGAGAACGCTCGCTGCTCATGTCCCCTAATCCCCCACCACAGGTCTGGGGAGCGGGGCTCGGGAACAAGGCTTAAAGGGCAGCAAAGAAGGCAGCTGCTTGCCAAACGTCTCTCCCTTTGGTGGGAGAGCCCACTGTTAAACCCACGTTCCCACAGGGACAACAAACATTGCATTTTTAAGAATTGCCTATTAAAGGTGAATATTTTCTTCAAGGCGGTAGATTAAACCACTACAGGCCTCACCTGGGGTTCATTGATTACATTACGTTCCCACGTGACAGGGACTTGAGAGGGGAAGGAAATCAGGTGGTGAATTTCAATGGGAAGGAAGTGGCCCCCGAAGACCCTCAGACTGGAGGTGGAAGGCGTCCCGGCGCCTGTCAGTCACAGCACCAGGGCCGCAGCTCGGGACACTGAGTCCAGAGAGTGACCACTGCCTTTAGAACTGGGGTCGGTGGGTCACATTTCTGCCAAGCTCCTGGCCCTGGGGTGGAGTCCTTCAGCCAGATCTGGATCAGCCTCCGGCCCCGGGACCACACGGTCAGTCCTCAGCGTCCCTTTATTCCTTTATTTTTTACTGGACTTGTGGTTTCGTGGTGCTCACAGGACCGCCTCTTTTAGAAGGAATTTACTAGTTTTTAAATGTAATAGGTTCAGCATTTTTCCTTCTTTTGGAATGGTTTGGAGGGCAGTGGAATAAAATGAGAGATTATATTTAAAAAAATGGATGGGAAACCGGGTTGCTGAGAAGGCGAGGGTGAAGGGATAGTTGATGGCTGGTCCTCGAGTTCTGCTCAGGCAGTGCCTTTATTTAGGAAAACCTTAGGATGCAGAGTGGTTTGGCGAACATTGGAGAATCCATAGAAACATCTAAGTTGCCTTTTGTTAGAAATGAACAATTACTGCGGGGGGGGGGGTGGAGAACAGAAAAGGGAGGTGGAGGAAGGAGTGTGGGTCAGATGGCGGGGGTTTTATTATGCAATTAGAAGTTGTTGTGTTGGAGTTCCCGTCGTGGCTCAGTGGTTAACGAATCCGACTGAGAACCATGAGGTTGTGGGTTCGATCCCTGGCCTCGCTCAGTGGGTTAAGGATCCGGCGTTGCCGTGAGCTGTGGTGTAGGTCGCAGATGCGGCTCAGATCCTGCATTGCTGTGGCTGTGGCGAAGGCCGGCAGCTACAGCTCCTGTTAGACCCCTAGCCTGGGAACCTCCATATGCCGCGGGTGCGGCCCTAGACAAAGCAAAAAAAGAGAAAAAAAAAGAAGTTGTTGTGTTGAGTTCCTGTTGTGCCTCAGCAGGTTCAGAACCTGACATATTGTGCGTGAGGACGCAGGTTCAACTCATGGTCTTGCCCAGTGGGTTAAGGATCCGGCTTTCTGGAAAGCCGTGGCATAGGTTGCAGATGCACCTGGGGTCCGGGGTTATTGTGGCTGTGGCTGTGGTGTAGGTCTCAGCAGCCTCTCCAATTCACCCCCTAGCTTGGGACCTTCATACGCCACAGGTGTGGCCCTAAAAAAAAAAAAAGTGGTTGTGTTGCTGAAGAAGACCCCGTCCTGTGCCCCCCAGTGTTCCCTGAAGTTTGTTACACTCACAAAGGCCTTGTGTGTATGCAGTTCTATTTCTTAATTTGGTGAAACTGGCTGAGTTTCACGTTCATGGCACGTTCGAGGTGGCCTGAAGATTCGTAAACTGAACTAATTTAGGAGAAATATTAGTTTGGAGTCCACAGGCATGTTCATCCTTCAAGAAACAAGAAATCCTGGTGGGGAGGCGTGATGCTTAGTTTTATGTGTCAACGTGGCTGAGCTGCAGTGACCAGATATTTGATCAAACATCCAGTTCTGGATGTTTCTGTGAATGCGTCTTAGCTGAGTGTTTTGTTGGATGTGATGAACATTTAAATAGGTGGAGTAAACCACCTGACCCTCCAGAGGGTGAGTGGGCGTCATCCATTCCTTGAACAAAGGCTGCTTTCCCTAAAGCAAGAAGGAATTCTGCCAGCAGACTGCTTTTGAACTTGCACGGCAGCACCTCTTCCCGGAGCCTTCAGCTTGCCAGCCTACCCTGCAGGTTTTGGATTTATTAAGCTTCTACAATCTCATGAGCCATTTTTTTTTAATGCCCCTTTCTCTCTTTCTTATATATGCCTACACATCTATTGGTTTTGTTTCTCTGGAGAACTCGAATGCAGGAGAGATCAGATCTCAGTAGGTCAGAGAGTGAGGGGCTGAGACAGTTTCATCTAGATTATTTGAGGAGTTCCCATCGTGGCTCAGTGGTTAATGAACCCGACTAGTATCCATGAGGCTGCGGGTTCAAATCCTGACCTCACCCAGTGGGTTAAGGATCTGACGTTGCTGTTAGCTGTGGTGTGGGTCGCAGACGTGGCTTGAATCTGGCGTGGCTGTGGCTGTGGCCGGCAGCTCTAGCCCCAATTAGACCCCTAGTTTGTGAACCTCCATATGCTGCAGGTGCGGTCCTAAAAAGACCAAAAAAAAAATTAGATTATTTGAGGCAGGTATACTGCTGATATATAGGTGAAGACTTATTTTGTTTTTTAAATTGAATTCTAGTTTAATTTCGTTGTGGTCAGAGAACATATTCTTTATGATTGCAATGTTTGAAATTTATTGACTTGTTTAATGGCCCGATAAATAGTCTTTATTCCATATGCACTTGAAAAGAATGTGTCTTCTGCAGCTGTTGGGTGAAGTGTTCTATAAATGTCAATTAGGTAAACTTGGCAGATAGTGTTCATATTTTCTGTTGTCTTTACTGATATTTCTATCCGCTTATTCTAGAAATCCCTGAGAGAAGAGTTTTGAAATATCCAAGTAAGATGAAGGATTTGTTTGGTTCTCTCATTTTTTACTCTAGCTCTTTGTATGTGAAAGCATGCTATTGGGTACATATATGTAGGATTGTCATGTCCTGTAAAATTGATCCTTTTGTCACTATGAAATATTCCTCGTTCACTGGTGATAATCCTTGTCTTGAAATCTACTTTCTCTGTTACGAACATAGCTGTACTAGCTTTATTCTGATTAGTATTTGTGTGGTATGTATCTTTGAACGCCTTTTTTACTTTTTTTTCAAAAAAATATTTATTTATTTTGCTTTTCTATGGCCACACCCACGGCATGTGGAGTTTCCCAGGCTAGCAGCCCAATGAGAGCTACAGCTGCCGGCCTACACCACAGCCCCAGCAACCAGTATCCGAGGCTCGTCTGTGACCTGTACCACAGCTCACAGAATGTCCAGATCCTTAACCCAGTGAGCGAGGCTAGGGATCGAACCCACAACCTCATGGTTCCTACTCGGATTTGTTTCCGCTGTGCCACAATGGGAACTCACCCTTTTTTACTTTGAGGTAAATTACTTTTGAAGTAAATTCCAACCTGTGTCCTTATATTTAATGTGTACCTCTTGCAAATAACATATCGTTGAATCTTTTTTAAAAAATTCCAGGAGTTCCCATTGTGGCTCAGTGGTTAACGAATCCGACTAGGAACCATGAGGTTGCGGGTTCGATCCCTGGCCTTGCTCAGTGGGTTAAGGATCCGGCGTTGCCATGAGCTGTGGTGTAGGTTGCAGACGCGGCTTGGATCCCGCGTTGCTGTGGCTGTGGTGAAGGCCGGCAGCTACAGCTCCTGTTAGACCCCTAGCCTGGGAACCTCCATATGCCACGGGTGTGGCCCTAGATAAAGGCAAAAAGACAAAAAAAAAAAAAAAAGGAAGAATCTTAAAACTGTATTTAACCCCATTTCTTGCTTTGTGCTATTTTTGTTCTTTTATATTTTACTTCTATATTGGTTAAGACCCCTCCATACATTGTTACTGCTTTTACTTTAAACAGTCAATAGTTTTCTAAACTCCTTTTGCTTTTGAAATAGTTATAGACTCACAGGGAAGTTGCAAATCAGTGTGGAGAATCCTGTGTGTCCTTTATGCATCTTTCTCCAATGGTGGCATCTTACCTGTACAATATCAAAACCAGGAAATTGATTTTGGTACAATACTGTTCACTATGGCATATTCAGATTATACTAGTTTTCACTGATGAGTGTGGACGTGTGTGTTATGTATAGTTCCATGCAGTTTTACCACCTGTATAGATTTGTATTATACACAATCGAGATGCAAAACTGTCCCGTCAATCCCAAGGAACCCCCTTGTGCTACCCTCCTATTTTTTTGGCCACGCCCACAGCATGCAGAAGTTCCCAGTCCAGGGATCGAACCTGAGCCACCACAGTGACAACCACAAATCCTTAACCACTAGGCCAGTAGGGAACTCTCTGTGCCGCCCCTTTGCCGTGACCCCTCCCCCCAATCCCTAGCCTCTGGCAACTGTTATTTTATTCTCCCTCTTTATGATGCTAATGTTTTGAGTTTTATAAATGCGGTTATACAGTATGTATTCTTTGTAAACTGGCTTTTTACAGAATGCCCCTGAGATCCATGCAACATGTATCACCTATCAGCAGTTTGCTCGTTTTTATTGCCACGCAGTATTCCATTGTAGCGTAGTGTGTTTATCCATTTACATATTGAAGGACATCTGGGCTGTTTCCGTATTTGGGCTGTTAGGAATAAAGCCGCTGTTAACATTCATATGCACGTTTTGGTGTGGGCATTAGTTTTCATTTCTCTGGGATAAATGTCCAAGTGTGTGAGTGCTAGGTCAAATAATAAGTATGCATTTAGTTTTACAAGAAATTGCCAAACTATTTTCCACATTGACTGTCCCATTTACATCCCCAACAGCAGTGTTTGACAGATCCAGTGTCTCCACAGCCTCAACAGCACTTATTTTTTAAATTTGAGTCATTCTGTAGGTCATGATATCTCACTGGGGTTTTAATTTGCATCTCTCTAACATCGAATGATGTTGAACAACTTCTCTTATGCTGATTTGCCATCCATCAGTCCTTTTCGGGGTGAAATGTCTGTTAATGTCTTTTGCTCATTTTCTCATTGGGTTGCTTCCTTTATTACTGCTGCGTCTGAGTTCTCGTATCTGTTCTAGGTACAAGTTCTTTGTCAGATACAGAGTTTGCAAGTATTTCCTCTTAGTCTGTGGCTTGTTTTGTCATCCTCTTATGGTCTTTCATAAAGCAAAAAAGTTAAAAAAAATTTTTTTTTTGTCTTTTTGCCTTTATGTAGAGCCGCACCCACGGCATATGGAGGTTCCCAGGCTAGGGGTCTAATAGGAGCTGTAGCCACCGGCCTACACCACAGCCACAGCAACGCAGGATCCGAGCCGCGTCTGCAACCTACACCACAGCTCACGGCAACGCCGGATCCTTAACCCACTGGGCAAGGCCAGGGATCGAACCCACAACCTCATGGTTCCTTGGGTTCTTTAACCACTGAGCCAAGAAGGGAACTCCCAAAAGTTTTAAATTTTTATGAAGTTTAATTTATCAATGTATTCCCTTAGGAATTATACTTTTGGTGTCATGGCTAATCACCAGTGATGTTGAATTTAGCACTCGGTGCCCCAGGGTTTCTCTTGTGTTTTCTTCCAAAAGCATTATAGTTTCACATTTAAAATGAATAATTTTTAATGTAAGATGTGAGGTATAAATTAAGGGTGTTTTTGTTTTGTTTTTGCCAATGGCTCCAGCACCCTTTGCTGACTAGACTAGCCTTTCTCCATGGAATTGAATCTGTACTTTTTTCAGAAAACGGTTGGGTATATTTGTATGGCTCTGTTTCTGGGTTCTCTATTCTGCGTCATTGATCTATGTGTTTATTCCTCCAGCAGTACCGCACTGTCTTGGTTACTGTAGCTCTGTAGTAAGTCTAAAAATTCCTCCCACTTTACTCTTTTTGCCTAAGCTCTTCTGGCTCTTATAGGCCCCTTGCCTTTCTGTATGTGTTTTATTTGTTGAAAGGAAAATTTTATTAAAGTATTGTTGATTTACAATGTTCTGTCAATTTCTGCTGTACAGCAAAGTGACCCAGTCATACATACACATACCTAATTTTTTGGTCATATTATCTTCCATCATGTTCTATCACTAGTGATTGGATAGAGTTCCCTGTGTTACACAGCAGGATCTCATTGCTTATCCATTCTAAATATAATAGTTTGCACCTACTAACCCAAAATTCCCACTTCATCCCACTCCTTTCCCCCTCCACTTTGGCAAAAACAAGTCTGTTCTCCATGTCTGCGAGTCTGTTTCTATTCTAAAGATAGGTTCGTTTGTGCTGTATTTTATATTCCACATGTAAGTGATATTGTGGTATTTATCATATATATTTTAGAATAAGCTTGTCTTCAATTGTTTCTTTAAAAAGAGAAGTATTTTTTTTTTTTATTCTATTTTATTTTGCTTTTTAGGGCCTCATCCACCACATATGGAAGTTCCCAGGCTAGGGGTCAAATTAGAGCTACAGTTGCCAGCCTACGTCACAGCCACAGCAACACCAGATCAAAGCCACATCTGTGACTTAGATCTCAGCTTGTGGCAACACTGGATCCTAAACCCACTGAGCGAGGCCAGGGATTGAACCTGCATCCTCATGGACACCAGTTGGGTGTGTTACCATTGAGCCACAATGGGAACTCCAAAAGAAGCATTTTAAATAGTCTTTTATGTTTACATCTTCACCATTTCCTGGACTCCTCTTCTTACAGGTCTGGTCTTTATAGGATCATTTCGCTGTAACATTTTTTTTTTAATCTTTTGTCTTTATAGGGCCATACCCATGGCATATAGAGGTTCTCAGGTTAGGGGTCAAATTGGAGCTGTAGCCACTTGCCTACACCACAGCCACAGCAACGCAGGATCCGAGCCACATCTGCCACCTATACCACAGCTCACGGCAACACCGGATCCTTAACCCACTGAGCAAAGCCAGGGATCGAACCCACAACCTCATGGTTCCTAGTCAGGTTCATTAACCACTGAACCACGACAGGAACTCTGATTCACTTGGATTCTTGTATGTAGATTGACTTCATCAATTTTTGAAATACACATATATACATAAAATATATATATTTTAAGTTTTATTGAAGTATAGTCGACTTACAAGGTCGTGATAATTTCTGCTGTACAACACAGTGATTCAGTCATACGTATACACATATCAATTCTTGGACTGATAATTCCCCAGATGTCCTTGCTTTTCCTCATTGTTATTTTTTCTCTATGTAGTTCATTTTGGATACTTTCTATTGACCTAGCTTTGATTTTACTGATTATTTATTCCATTGTGCCCAGTTTTCATTTAAGCTCTCCAGTGAATTCTTTATTAAGAATTTTATTTTTGGAGTTCCCGTTGTGCAGTGGAAATGAATCCAACTAGGAACCGTGAGGCTGTGGATTCGATCCCTGGCCTCTCTCAGTGGGTTAAGGATCTGGCATTGCCTTGAGTTGTGGTGTAGGTCACAGATGCGGCTCTGATCTGGCATTGCTGTGGCTGTGGCATAGGCCAGCGGCTGTAGCACTATTTGACCCCTAGTCTGGGAACCTCCACACGCCATGGGTGAGGCCCTAAAAAGCAAAAAAAAAAAAAAAAAAAAAGACAATAAATCATTTTAACTTTACTTTTTAAAAGATTTACATTGAGGATCCCCAAGACTGAACCTTATGTTTGATGACTCACTAGTGGGACTCAGAGGACTCAGAAAAGCTGCTATACTCATGGTTAGTTTATTACGGCAAAAGGGTACATATGAAAATCACCAAGGGAAAAAGGCACATAGGATGTAGTCCAGGAAAAAACCAGGACAAGCTTGTGTTCTCACCCAGTGGAGTCATACGGAATCAGTGCTTAATTCTCCCAGCAACGACATGTGACAACACATATGCAATGTTACCAACCAGGGAAGCTCATAACTGGGGAAGATTACAGAGCCTTGGTGCCCGGGGATCAATGCAGACCCCACATTCCAGAAGTTAGACTGATACTGTGGACCCCAAGCCTCAGGCATATAGAAACAGTTTTCACCACAATCACACTGTTGGCATAAACTGTCTGGTGTGGTCCAAGGCTTCAGTCACACAGAGATACTCTCATCAGGCAAGATACACCAAGGCTCCAAGGCCATCTCCAAGAACTGGGCCAAGGGCAAGTCCTGCAGCTCTTGGGAATGTGAGGGGCTGAGCAGCCCAAACCTGCCGAGTTAACCATCACATGATGCTTTTCTTGTTTTCAGTGCTCTGCAGTGATCCCATACGGCTTTTCTCATCACAAAGTAACTAACCTAGTTCTGTTGTGCAAAAAGAGAAGTGCATTAGAGATGTGTGTGTGCTGTCATCCTAATATTGTCTGATGTCACCACATTAAAACTCCGTATAACAACTTTTGGAGCTGCCAGAAGTTACATCTCAATAACTGTAGGTGAAACATATCATTATGAAATAACTTTCTGGGCCAAGACTATTCTTTTTTTTTTTTTTTTTTTTTTTTGTATTTTTGCCTTATCTAGGGCCGCACCTGTGACATATGGAGGTTCCCAGGCTAGGGGTCTAACAGGAGCTGTAGCCGCCGGCCTTCGCCACAGCCACAGCAACGCGGGATCCGAACCGCGTCTGCAACCTACACCACAGCTCACGGCAACGCCGGATCCTTAACCCACTGGGCAAGGCCAGGGATCGAACCCACAACCTCATGGTTCCTTGGGTTCTTTAACCACTGAGCCACGACGGGAACTCCCAGGCCAAGACTATTCTAAATAGTCTCACGAATTTATACCAGAGAAGGCCAGAAACCAACTGTCTTCATTTTGAAGAAAACCTTAGTCCGTGGTGCCAAATGATTGGAAAGTCAGAAGCAGCTTAGATAGGAAGGTGACTGAAAGATGTGTTTGTCGCCCTAGCTACTTGAAACTCAGTTTAAAACCATTTAACAGCTCTCTTTCAGTACAGCAGGTTAGGGCCTGGCATTGCCACTGTAGCAGCTCAGGTCTCTGCTGTGGTGTGGGTTCGATTGCTGACCCAGGAACTTCCACATGCCACGAGCGCAGCAAGCAAACAGACAAAACTTTAAAAATCCCCACCCCAAACCCCATTTAGTTCTGGTGACTGTGTTGTGAATTACAGATTGGGGATTTCAGAAGCCTGGCTCATTTAGAGGCTGTTCCTTTGTAAGCAGTTCTGATGATGGATTCAGAGACTGGCCATAGGCAAAAATACTGTATTCTCTCACCCTCATTGCCATGTTTGCCTGGATGGCAAAAAATAGAAAAACTGTATACTATGGGCCAAGTTCTGTGCCAAACGCTTCGACTGAGCTCAATCTTCACAACAATTTTGTAGGCTATGTATTACCAGCCCCATTTTCTGGAGAAGAAAACTAAGGATCAGTATAAGCCTCAAGACAGTGACAATGGGATGGAATGAAAAAGCGCCAGCTTCGTGATGACATTCGATTGAAGCAATGCCAGTAAAGCTACACATTTCAAAATTCTCACAACCCACCTGGGGTGGCCAGCATTTGAAAACTACTATCCTGTCTCACCGTCATGGAAAAGACAGAGATTTGTTAATATTTTAGGACCAAACCTTTTCCTCTCTGAGAGAGAAGTGGCACAACCTAAAGAAAATGCTTAAGAAAAAGAGAGAAAATTACTAATAAATATTCACTGTAAAGTTGACAGCGCTCCCATAGCACTTTGAATTTAGATCTGATTGCGAGTGGAGTTTCAAGGGGGTGCCAAATTCTGAACAAATCGATGGAAACTAAGTAAACAGTTGCTCCATCCTACTCCTCAGCAGTTAATTATAGTGAGAACCCTGCTTCCCGGGAATTGCAGTTATAATAAATTATAATTAGTGGTTCGAGGCAGATAACTTTTCCCTTTAAAAAAAAAAATGTGGGTACCAGAATCAAGAGCTTTGTTGGAGCTGTACTCTTTGAGTTAGAAAGACTTGGGGTAGAAAACTGGTTACTCTTTTGGCAGCTGAGAAAAACTGTCAGTCAAGACTGTGAGTCAGAAACTCCGACTATTCAAATAGGCGAGAATGAACGCTGTAGAATGTTCACGTGTGGGGAGGCCCTTTGGAGCCTTGGCAAATGTTCTGCCTTTGCTTAATCCGAATGCTAATTGATGGATCTCTCCTGATTGCTTGTTGGTGTTAAAGCTGCATTCAGATGAGACTTTTCTCCGCCGCAGAAAATGTGGCAATTAAAAAGTGCTAGAATCAAACTGAGAATGGGCCCGGGAGCAGCCTGGATGGCTCCGTGAGTGCATCCAAAATAACGACAGATGTGGGGCTGTGGCGAGGGCTCACAGTGGCTAAACAGCTCTGCGCACTAATTTTTTTTTTTAATGGATTTTATTTCAATTATAGGTGTACATAAATCATCACAAGTCAGTTTTACAGATTTTGTCTCCCAAACCCCCAGTGCATCCCCCCACCCCCCAGATTGTCTTATTTGAAAAACCAAGGTTTTCCAAAGTCTGTGAGTCATTGTCTGTTCTGTAAGAAGGTTCATTGTGTCTTTTTAGTTTCCACATGTAAGAGGTAGCATTGGGTGTTGCTGTCTAATTGTCTGATTGGTTTCACTTCGCATGATAATTTCTAAGTCCATCCATGTCACTATAAATGTTGGTAATTCGTTCCTTTTAATGGCTGAGTAATATTCCACTGTGTGTATGTACCACATCTTCCCTATCCACTCCTCTGTCGATGGGCATTTAGGTTGTTTCCATGACCTGGCTATTGCGTAGAGTGCTGCAATGAACACTGGAGTACATGCGTCTTTTCAAGTCATGGTTTCTGCTGGATAGATGCCCAGGAGTGGGATTGCTGGATCAAATGGTAATTCTATTTTGAGTTTTCTGAGGAATCTCCATACTGTTGATTTTTAAACAAAGGCTCAGAGCTTAGCCGGGGATGGTTTGACAGCTTCCTCCACTGTTCTCGCTGACTTCCCACCTGCCTTTTCTCCCACCCGATTGCTTTGCACCTCCCCTTTGCCCTTGACCCTTCCTCCCACCGCCGTTCTGGAGCCCCGGGTTCTAGTTGCAGCGATGGGAACTTTCTGCGGTGGCCGTTCCTGCGAAGAGCCTAGCCAAAGCCAGTTGTTTCTAGAAGTACTGGGAATCAGAGTAACTCTGGGGCGGGTAGGGGCTGGAGAGTTTGTGGGCCCCGCCCTCCCCTCCCATTCTGTGCCCTGGAGGGCTGATGACAGCGCGAAGCTGCATCAGCTGAGTAGTATCTTAGCGTCTGACTTCTGATTTGATCATCTGGGTGGGAGGCCCCAGCAGCGAGAGGATCAGAGGAAGCTGAGGGAAAGAGGTGCGGGGGTGACTTATTCTCCACCCCTGGCCCAGGCTGGCTGATCCTGGCAGCGAGCAGACCCTCTTCCTTGGCTGTAACTCTCCCTGGGTTCCCGTAACAGCTCCCCCCACCCCCGCCCTTGCCCTTTGAGGCTCAGGGGTTTAATGAGTTCCCTCTGTGTCCCTTTGTTCTTCTCCCATGTTTCTCATTTCCCTTACGCCTTACTGTTACCCGAAAAGTGGGTACGTCTCCGGTGGGTGTTGAGCCAAAAAACACAACCAAGCCGGAGTTCCCGTTGTGGTGCAGTGGAAACGAATCTGGCTAGTCTCCATGAGGATGCGGGTTCGATCCCTGGTCTCCCTCAGTGGGTTGGGGATCTGGTGTTGCCGTGAGCTGTGGTGTAGGTCGCAGATCGCCTTGGATCCCGTGTTGCTGTGGCTGTGGTGTAGGCCAGCAGCCGTAGCTCTGATTCCACCCCTAGCCTGGGAACCTCCGTATGCCACAGGTTCGGCCCTAAAAAAGCAAAAAACAAAAAACCCAAAGAAACCCAAAACACAACTAAGTCAAACATCGGGAGAAGGAAGGGTCTATTATTACTTTCAGCAAGTAAGGGGAACACTGGGAGTCTTTCTCAAAACAGTGTCCCCTCAAACAGCAAAGTTGGGAAAGTTTTAAGCTAAGGGTACATGCATATTCATGAAGCGGCTTGAGCAGAGGAGAATTCAGCCTAGAATTGGAGCCAAGGTCGACAGAGTCCAAGTTTGGTATGGGCCCTTAGTTTCCGCAGAACTCAAAAGACATGCATCAGATTGGGGCGTTTATTCCTTGAGGAGGAACCAGGACTCTTGTTTTATCCCTGCATTATTGTTTCTTGACTGTTTTTCCTTTGTTCCTGACTCCCTCGCTGAAGATCATCAGCCCTTCCTTCTCTGAGACTGGTCAAGAGCCAGAAATGTGGCCAGGCTTAGATCACAAAATAGCTTAGGCCACAATGGCTTCTCTTATATCAAGAAAGTGTTGCCTGCAGTTCCCATCGTGGCTTAGTGATAAACGAACCCAACTAGGATCCATGAGGACGCAGGTTCGATCCTTGCCTCGCTCAGTGGGTTGGGGATCTGGGGTTGCCATGAGAAAAAAAAAAAAAAAGGAAAGAAAGGAAGGAAAAAGAAAAGTCTTGCTTGGTTTTCTTTCTCCAGGGACCCCCAACCCTATCTGCTTACACTGTCCTTTGTAAACAGTCTCATCTTTAAATTCTCTTCAGTGTCCCTTTTTATTGTTTGGGGTTTTTTTTTCCCCTCTAGGGCTGTACCTGCAGGATATGGAAGTTACCAGGCTAGGGATTAGTGGGAATGGGAGCTGCAGCTGCTGGCCTACACCATGGACACACTAGATCCAAGCCACATCTGTGACCTACACTACAGCTCATGGCAATGCTGGATCCTTAACCCACTGAGGGAGATTAGGGATTGAACCTGCCTCCTCATGGATACTAGCCCGGCTCTTAAACCCACTGAACCAAAACAGGAACTCCCCAGTGTCCCTTTCAAGCAGCCGTCTGGTAGCTAATGGGCACCCAGCTGATACATATAGCAGCTTAGAGCATTCCTGCAGAAGTGATTAAAGCAAGCACCAGGGACCAGTAATGTGTGGGAGTCACTCCTCACCTGTGCAGCCATGCTTAGTTCCAGTGAACGTCTCATCAGTAGCATTCCCAGGTTCCTGGTGAAATACACCTTGGGGCCATGATCTGGGGAAGGTCAAAGAGGAACAAACAACTGGGGTAAAGAGGCTGTGGCTAAGAGTCCTGTTTCTTCTTTCTTTCCTTTGGTAAATTTCTGGACTGTAAATGGTACCCAGCAGACCTTGGTTTTCTCGCCTCCTTTTCTTTCTCCACCTCTGTTCCATTTTACTACGCTCAAAACTGCTCTACTGAAATTGCTTTTTTAAAAGTCACCTACTC
This sequence comes from Catagonus wagneri, assembly GCA_004024745.2. Taxonomy (NCBI): domain Eukaryota; kingdom Metazoa; phylum Chordata; class Mammalia; order Artiodactyla; family Tayassuidae; genus Catagonus; species Catagonus wagneri. The sequence continues at coordinate 9,003,643 of PVHT021183607.1, forward strand.
CCAGGTCACTGAATCCAGGCAAAACAATCTCCTTAAAGCCGAACTTTACTCTCTCTCTCTGTTCCTGATAAGTTGTATCTTTTTTTTTTTTTTTTTTTTTGGCTGTTACCTGTGGGATGGGGATGTTCCAGGGCCAGGGATTGAACTTGTACCACAGCAGTGACAATGCTGGATCCTTAACTTCTAGGCCACCAGTGAACCCCATAAATTGTATCTTGAATCTCTGATTCCTGGCTTACTATTTGCACGCATGAGAGTGCGTATGTGTATGTATACAGGAGTATGTGCATGTGTGTCATGTAAGTAAAGACATCTATTTTTATATATCGTTTAGTGGTCCATGGTCTCGTTGCACTGTTTTTACTTTCTTTGAGGCACAGTAAGGCCCCAGTGCAGTTCCTTATATATAGTAGGACCTAAAGAAATGTTAGTTGATCTATGTGTTAGGCAGAATAATGACTCCCCTGAAGATGTGTGCTTTCTAATCCTGGGAAGCTGTGAATATGTCACATTATATGGCAAAGGAGAATTAAGGTTGATGGAATTAAGATGATGAGTTTGCTGACCTTCAAACTGGGAGAATACATGCTGACCTTAAAACTGGGAGGGTAGTATGAATTATCTTAGTGGGCTTAATATCACAAGGGTGTTTCATAGTGGGAGAGAATGGCGTAAGATCAGAGTGCTGTGATGAAAGAAGGCTTTGACCTCTTTTACTGACTTTGACCTTGGCGGGCCCAAGCCAAGGAATGAGGATGACCTCTAGAAGCTGGAAAGAACAAAGAAACAGATTCTCCCCTAGAGCTTTCAGAAAGGAACATAGTTGTGCTGACACCTTGATTTTGACCCACTGAGAACTGTATTAGACTTATAACCCACAGAACTATAATACATTTGTATTTTTTAAAGTTTATTTTTCATTTTTTTTAAACTTTTTTGCTTTTTAGGGCCATACCATGGCAGTTCCCAGGCTAGGGGTCGAATGGGAGCTACAGCTGTCGGCCTACACCACAGCCACAGCCACGTGGGATCCGAGCCCCGTCTGTGACCTATACCACAGCTCAAGGCAATGCCAGATCCTTAACCCCTTCCTAATTGGGTTCATTAACTGCTGAGCCATGAAGGGAGCTCCAAGTTTTTTATTTTTTTTTTTAATTTTTTTGTTCACATCCACACCATGTGGAAATTCCAGGGCCAGGGATCTAACCCACACCCCAGCAGCAACCCGAGCCACTTCAGTGACAATGTCACATCCTTAACCTTTTGCATCACGTGAAAAATCCCATTTGTACAGTTTTAAACCTCTATGTTTGTGATCATTTATTATAGCAGCAACAGAAAACTAATACAAGCTCCATGCAGAAGTACACACAGAACAGGGGCTAACATTAAAACAAAAACCAAAATGTGTCAGTGGTGGCCCTGAGTTAGGATGGGCTGTATGTAATGCATGTAGCCATGAGACTCGTCACAGCCTAGGGTTTTGGCCAGAAATCCAGTAGGTCACAGGCTAGGGTCCTTAGATACTTACAGGGTGGGAGTTGAAATCCCTCACCCAAATTTGCTTCATCCTGAGGGAGCATCACAGTGGGTGAAATGTGGTCTGTATGTCCATGTGTGGGGAGCGGGTGAGAGTGTGTGGATGGATGTGCCATACCGAGAGGGCTGTTCCTTAGAATGACTCCTGTACCCACGGCACCCGTAAGGACCGTGGCCTCGTGTGATATGTCACCCTCCAGAGGCCCTTTCTTCTAGTCTTGGCTGCCCAAGCAGGGTGGGCATGTGGCTTCAGGCCACCAATCTGCAGACTGTCAGTGACTCTGGTGAAACAGGGAGAGGAACTGTGTCACATGGACTTTCTTTCCCAATAGCCCGAACCAAGAAAGACAAGGGAATAGAGCAGTGGGCTGCAGAGGGAGGCGAGGCCATGGCAAGGTTGGCTGGGTGAGCCGAAGAGGGAACTAAAAGCGTGAGGGAGCAGGGGTTGTGGCTACTAATGGGTGGGGCAAAGAAGGGAGACTGAGGTCCACCGTGGAGGGGCAGGGAACAACCGATTCCTCAGCTGCCTCAGGACCTGATGTTGCCCCACTCTGGTTCCCATGATGCCCAGCTGTGCCGTCGCGTTCGCTCTTAAGTTCACGTACAATCACCCAGTGTCTTACGTGCCAACCATACCCTAAGTAGCAGGTGCTTTAACAGGTCAGTGTTGTGTAGCTCTTGGTTCTTCACAATGAAAACAGGCCTGACTAAAGTATGTGTGGGCCCCTAGAGGTGACAGTGCACCTTGCTTGGTACCTAGAGGCCAGGAGCAGCCATAAGATGCCTGGAGACAGAAGGGGGGAGAGGAGGAGGAGAAGAGAAGAGGTTCCCCAGCTCTGACCTCTTTTACAGTCTATTGTCCATGGTTCCCAAAATGAGAACGGAATGTCCTCTGCGCTTCTCCCCTCGGATGTGGCAGTTACACGGAGTCTGATGCCTATAGGATGTGGTACAATGTCATGGTTCAGGGTAACGCCTGCCTGGGTCTGAATTCCACTGAATTGGACAGAGTAGAAAAGATAGATATATTTGAAGGCAGAACCTGGATTTCAGTGGACTCACAGACTGAATGAAAATGCGAGTTCAGATTCTACCAGAAAGAGATCCTGCTAAACTCTTGAGACTTTGGCTCGAGCTACATCCTAGGAGTAAGAATGAACCAGCAGGAGTTCCCATTGTGGCTCAGCAGTAATGAACCTGACTAGTATCCATGAGGACACACGTTCGATCCCTGTCCTTACTCAGTGGGTTAAGGATCCATTGTTACTGAGAGCTGTGGTATAGGTCGCAGACGTGGCTCGGATCCTGCGTTGCTATGGCTGTGGCGTAGGCCGGCAGCTACAGCTCCAATTCGACCCCTAGCCTGGGAACTTCCATAGCTGTGGGTGTGGCCCTTACAAAAAAAAAAAAAAGGAATGAACCAGCAATAGATCAGTGAGCATATGAACTGAAACCATTTCAAATGCTCTTAATCTGATGGCCCGGGATTGAAGGGCCTCTAAGTGCCAACCAGAAGCAAAAGTAAGTCCTCTCTGGAGAAAGATACCAACATCTAGGCCTCAAATTATATATAATTTTTTATACATTACATCTAATGCTTTAAGAAAAGTACCAGGATATAAGAAACCAAGAGCATATGTTCAAAAATAAGAGAAGCAATGGACAGTAGAAGCAGGCCCACAGGAGACTCAAATAACTGATATATCAGATATGGGATTTAAAATAACTCTTCAAGGAGTTAAAAGATGATATTGAGAATTGCAAGTGGCCGAAGGAAAAGAGCAACTGTGTAAACCCACGTCACTCCATATAGCCTTCAAAAAGTATGCAGATTACTAAGAAGAAAAATTAAAATCACGTAAAACAGATGCCTTTAGGTTAACTAGGAGACAGAAAAACATGGAAAACTTTAATCTTGTCAGTAGAAAAATAAACACTAAATTCCAGAAAAGCTTTCTCTCTAGCTTGCGCTGCAATCCTCTGTGGAGAGTGGTTTGGGAGAGGAGGTGACTTGGAAAAACCATGTAGAAGAGAAATTCCATCTTATGTACAAAAATAATGAAAATTAATTCTGCTAAATCAGAGCACAGAGTCCAGGGAAGGGACTTAAAAGTGTGTAGACTTTGAAATGGCCCTCTTGGAAAGGCTTCTGGGGAAGAAGATTGTGAAAGCGTGGTAAACTTTGTAAACTGAGTGCTGAGGGGAGAAAAGAAGCAAGAGGGGAAATTTTAGAATCTGGCACGACAGAGTAAAAATTCCAAGGAAACACTGTCCTCCCCCTCCATCACAAAGAATCCATTCAAGAAAAGGCACTTCACTCCGTTGACAGAGAGGGTGCTCTTGATATGGGGATCATGAGAAAGCTGCCCCCCTCCCCATGAATCTATGGGTGCAGCCATCGTTGATATAAATTTTTTGTTGGAAGGACACAGAAAATAAAGAGTCCAAGAAAAGTTTCCTCCCAGACCAACCACGAAGCAAAAGAAAACTGGAACACAACACTTCAGACTAGATTCATATCCTCAAACAAACATTTCAGGATATGAAAAGCTACCTTAAGGTAAAAATAAATAAAATAAAATAAAAGTGGACAAAACTCAGAAAAAAGTGAAAAATGGTTTAGAATCAGGTAGGAAATAGAAACAAACAAAAAAAAGGCAAAATCATCTCAGAAATGAAGGCTCAGGGAAAAAAAGTTCTAATGAACACTTACTAATGGGTCATTAAAGAGAGGCAGAAAAACAACCAACAAAATGAAACTGAGATACAGCAGGATGTAAAGAGAAAGTGGTTGAAACAGAAGACAGGCAAAGCAAATTCAACATGACTAGAATCCCTGATTGAGAAGCAGACAATATAGTAGGACTAATGTTTCAACCGTAATTCAAGAAAATATTTTTGGGGAAGTTGCTGTCGTGGCACAGTGGAAACGAATCCGACTAGAAACCATGAGGTTGCGGGTTCGATCCCTGGCCTTGCTCAGTGGGTTAAGGATCCAGCGTTGCCATGAGCTGTGGTGTAGGTTGCAGACGCGGCTCGGATCCCGCGTTGCTGTGTCTGTGGCATCAGCCGGCGCCTACAGCTCCTGTTAGACCCCTAGCCTGGGAACCTCCATATGCCGTGGGTCTGGCCATAAAAGGACAAAAAGACAAAAAAAAAAAAGGAAAATATTTTTGGGAAAAAAAGCCTAAATCTACATATTGATAAATCCTACTGGTTACCTGGGAAAATTCACCCGGAATGCTCAATACTAAGAAATATTTTAGTGAAACTGTTGTATTTCAAAGATTAAAAAAATAGGAGTTCCCTTCGTGGCTCAGTGGTTAACGAATCCGACTGAGAACCATGAGGTTGTGGGTTCAATCCCTGGCCTCGCTCAGTGGGTTAAGGATCCGGCGTTGCCGTGAGCTGTGGTGTAGGTTGCAGACGTGGCTCGGATCCCGCGTTGCTGTGGCTGTGGCGAAGGCCGGCGGCTACAGCTCCCGTTAGACCCCTAGCCTGGGAACCTCCATATGCTGCGGGTGCGGCTCTAGATAAACGGAAAAAGACCAAAAAAAAAAAAAAAAAGCAAAGATTAAAAAAATAAAATCTTTGGAGCCCTCAGGCAAAAATACTAAATACTAAATGACTTGGCAAGAACAAAAGAATTAGTGTAACATCAGACTTCTCAAGAGAAACATACAAAGCAAAGCAAAGCAAAAAAAGGCACTCATAAGAAACTCAAGGAAAGAAAAGTGTGAACCAAAAATTTTCATATCTTGCCAAGCTGTCCTTCAAATATCAAGGCTATAGAAAAGTTTAAAATACCCAAGAACTCAGAGAATACTGTATTCAGTGAAACTTTCTTGAATAAGAATAAGCTAAAAGGGGATCAAAGATATAAAGATAAAAACAAAATCATACATTTGCAGTCCCCAGTGTGGCTCAGCAGTTAACAGACCTGACTAGTATCCATGAGGATGTAGGTTCGATCCCTGGCCCTGCTCAATGGGTTAACGGTCTGGCTTTGCCATGAGCTGTGGTGTAGGTTGCAGATGCAGCTCGGATTCTACCCCTAGCCTGGGAACCTACATATGCCACAGGTGTGCCCCCCAAAAAAACAAACAAACAAAAAAACCAAAACCCAAAGCCACAAAACAAAAATCATACATTTATTAGAAGAAAGTATAGGTGAATTCCTTTATAACCTGGATTTAGGGGAGGGTTTTCTAACTGTAAATCAAAATACAGGTACAGAAAAAAAAAAAAGGGAGTTCCCATCGTGGCACAGCGGAAACAAATCAGACTAGGAACCAGGAGGTTGTAAGATCGATCCCTGGCCTCGCTCAGTGGTTAAGGATCTGGTGTTGCTGTGAGCTATGGTGTAGGTCGCAGACACTGCTCGGATATGGCCTTGCTGTGGCTCTGGCGTAGGCCAGCGGCAACAGCTCCAATTAGATCCCTAGCCTAGGAACCCCCATATGCCATGGGCGCAGCCCTAAAAAGACAAAAGAAAAAAAAGGGGGATTAACTGCATTTAAAAAGCAAAAGCAAAAAACCCTGTAAGTAAAGTTAACAAATGAATGACAAAGTGGGAGAACACATTTGCAACATACTTCATAGTTAATTAAGAACCTACTGTATAGCGCAGGAAGATTTACTAAGAGTTTGTAATAATCTATATGGGAAAAAAGAATGGATATATTTATATGTATGGCTGATTCCCTTTGCTGTACACCTGAAACTAATACAACATTTTAAGGCAACTGTACACCAATGAAATAAAATAAAAACTACTACAAAATAATGGCTATTAAAAAAAGTGAGTCTGGAGTTCTCACTGTGGCTCAGTGGTGATGAACCCAACTAGTATCCATGAGGATGTGGGTTTGATCCCTGGCCTGGCTCAGTGGGTTAAGGATCTGGCATTGTTGTGAGCTGTGGTGTAGTCACAGATGCAGATTGGATCTGGTGTTGCTGTTGCTGTGGCTGTCTGCTACAGCTCCAGTTTGACTCCTAGCCTGGGAACTTCCATAAGCTACACAGGTGGCCCTAAAAAGCAAAAAAAAAAAAAAAAAAAAGTGAGTCTCAGTCTTTACAGAATTGTGAAACTTGTTTCCTTGCCAGAATTTCCTTAATGCCTAAAGTTGTGTTTTTATTTTTACAAAATAATCTTTTTTTAAGGTTAATTAAGGGAAAGTGATCCAAGAACTCAATAGAAAAATGGATTTAAAATGTGAAAAACATTCATACACACAAAAAGATATTCAAAATCACTCATCATTAGAAAAATGCAGGTCAAAAATATGAATTACTATTTCTCATATATCAGATTAGCAAAAATTTAAAAATATAGGGAGTTTCCACTGTGGTGCAGCAGGTTAAGTATCCAGTGTTGTGTCTTTGGCACAGGTTTGACCCCTGTGCAGTAGGTTAAGGATCCAGTGTTGCTGCAGCTTGGATTTGACCCCTGGCCCAGGAACTTCCATATACTGTGTATGTGGCCAAAAATATTTTTTTTATAAAAATATAAAAACATATTGCTTGTAAAGGTGTAGTCAGATGGGCACTCTTGTATATTGCTGGTGTAGGAATGCAAAAGCATGCACCCTGATGCTGGGGAATTTTGCAGTATCTCACAAAACTACATGAGTTTATCTTTGTATCCAGCAATCCCACTTCTATGAATTCATTCTAAAGACACGCCTTCAATAAATTGAAAATGCATATGGAAAAATTGTATATTGTATAGCATTGTTTATAATTATAAAATATTGGAAACAACTTAAACATCCATGTATAGAAGGTTGGTTGAATAAACTGTGCTACAGTCACGCCATGGGATAACATTCAGCTGAGAGAAATAGAGAAAGAAAAATACAATATCTACAAAGAAATGAGAATCTGAATTGCATCAGCATTTCTAAAGACAACTTGGATGTTTAACTCAATAAAACCATATTCTGGAAATTCCCTTGTGATGCAGGCAGGTTAAATATCTAGTGTTGTCACTGCAGTGGCACAATTCAATCCGTGGCCTGAAGACTTGCACATACCACAGGCATGTCCGCAAAACAAACAAACAAAACCCCTCACGTTCTGAAAGAAAATTATATTAAGACTTTTTGGGTTTTTTTTAGGGCCGCATCTGCAGCTTATGGAGGTTCCCAGGCCAGGTCAAATTGGAGCAGCAGCCGCTGGCCTACACCACGGCAATGCTGGATCCGAGCTGCGTCTGAGACCTACACCACAGCTCACAGCAACGCCAGATCCTTAACCCACTAAGTGAGGCCTGAGATCGAACCTGCAAACTCATGGATCCTAATTGGTTTTGTTCACCACTGAGCCACGAAGGGACCTCCCTGACATAATTTTTTTTATGGTCACACCCATGACATATGGAAGTTCTTGGGCCAGAGACTGAATCCAAGCCGTAGCTGCAATTTACACCACAGCTACAGCTATGCTGGATCCCGGATCCTTTAATCAACTGTGCCAGGCCAGGGATTGAACCTGCACCTCTGCAGTAACTTTAGCTGCTGCAGTTGGATTCCCTTTTAAAAAATTTTTTATTATACTTAATTATATATAGTTATTATATTTAATTTTTATTGTATTTGATTTACAATAAAAGTAACAAAACCTTGGAAAGTAACATAACCTTAGCGTACCTCATAAACATGTTGGTAAAATTAGAAGAATTTATGCTATAAGTTGCAGAATGGAGTAAGTTTGAGGCCGAATTTTTTTTTTTTTTTTTTTTTGCATTATAGCTGGTTTACAGATTTCTATCAAACTTTCTAACTGCACCACGTGGTGACCCAGTTACATGTACATATATGGATTTGTCGCATGTGATTAGACATAGTTCCCTATACTATACAGCTGGATCTCCTTGCTTTTCCATCATGGAAGCACTAGTTAACCCCATTCCCTCCCACCCCCTCCCTCACCCCCTTGGCAATCACAAGTCTGTTCCCCAAGTTCGTGATTTTCTTTTCTGTTGAGAGGTCCATTTGTGCATTGTTTTAGACTCCAGTTATAAGAAATTTCATATGACATCTGTCTTTCTCCTTCTGACTTGCTTCACTCAGTATGAGGGTCTCTAATTCCATCCATGTTGCTGCGAATGACATTATTTCATCCTTTTTTATGGCTGAATAGTATTCCATCATGTATGTATACCACATCTTCCTAATCCAGTCATCTATCAAAGGACATTTGGGTTGTTTCCTTGTCTTGGCTATTGTGAATAGTGCTGCAGTGAACATGCGTGTGCAAGTGTCTTTCTCCAGGAAATTTTTGTCTGGATATATGCCCAAGAGTGGGATTGCTGGGTCATATGGTAGTTCTATGTATAGTTTTCTAAGGTACCTCCACACTGTCTTCCTAGTGGTTGCACCAGCCTACATTCCCACCAACAGTGCAGGAGGGTTCCCTTTTCTCCACACCCCCTCCAGCAACTGTTGTTTGTGGACTTGTTAATGATGGCCATTCTGACTGGTGTGAGGTGGTATCTCATGGTAGTTTTGATTTGCATTTCTCTAATCATCAATGATGAACATTTTTTCATGTGCTTGTTGGCCGTCTGTATATCTTCTTTGGAGAGAAATGTCTATTCAGGTCCTTTTCCCATTTTTCAATGGGGTCGTTGGCTTTTTTGCAGTTGAGCTGCATCAGTTGTTTGTATATTTGAGAGATTAAGCCCTTGTCAGTTGAGTCATTTGAAACAATTTTCTCCCATTCTGTAAGTTGTCTTTTAGTTTTCTTTTTGGTTTCCCTTGCTGTGCAAAAGCTTGTCAGCTTGATTAGGTCCCATTGGTTGATCTTTGCTCTGATTTCTGTTGCTTTTCGAGACTGACCTAAGAAAACATTTGTAAGGTTGATGTCTGAGAATGTCTTGCCAGTGTTTTCTTCCAGGAGTTTAATAGTGTCTTGTCTCATATTTAAGTCTTTAAGCCATTTAGAGTTTATTTTTGTGCATGGTGTGAGAGTGTGTTCTAGTTTCATTGATTTGCATGCAGCTGTCCAAGTTTCCCAGCAAAGCTTACTGAAAAGACTTTGTTTTTCCCATTTTAGGTTCTTGCCTCCTTTGTCAGAGATCAATTGGCCGTAGGTGTCTGGGTTTACTTCTGGGGTCTCTATTCTGTTCCATTGGTCCGTATGTCTGTTTTGGTACCAGTACCACGCTGTCTTGATTACTGTGGCCCTGTAATATTGCCTGAAGTCTGGGAGAGTTATGTCTCCTGCTTGGTTTTTGTTCCTCAGGATTGCTTTGGCAATTCTGGGTCTTTTGTAGTTCCGTATAAATTTTTGGATTGTTTGTTCTAGTTCTGTGAAGAATGCCATGGGTAATTTGATAGGGATTGCATTGAATCTGTAGATTGCTTTGGGTAGTATTGCCATTTTTACAATATTAATTTTTCCGGCCCATGAGCATGGAATATCTTTCCATTTCTTTGTATGTTCTTTGATCTCCTTGATTAATGTTTTGTAGTTCTCTGCATATAAGTCTTTCACCTCCTTGGTCAGGTTTATTCCCAGGTATTTGATTTTTTTTGGGTGCTATTTTAAAAGGTAAAATATTTTGGTATTCTTTTTCTACTATTTCATCGTTAGTATATAAAATGGGATTGATTTCTGAAGGTTAACCTTATATCCTGCTACTTTGCTGAATTTGTTGATCAGTTCAAGTAATTTTGGAGTTGAGTCTTTGGGGTTTTCTATATACAGTATCATATCATCTGCATACAGTGACAGTTTTATCTCTTCCTATTTGGATGCCTTTTATTTCTTCTGTTTGTCTGATTGCTGTAGCTAGGACTTCTAATACTATGTTGAATAATAGTGGCGAGAATGGGCATCCTTGTCTTGTTCCAGATTTTAGTGGGAAGGCTTTCAGCTTTTCTCCATTGAGTATTACGTTTGCCGTGGGTTTTTCATATATGGCCTTTATTATGTTTAGGAATGTTCCTTGTATTCCCTCTTTGGTGAGACTTTTGATCATGAATGGATGTTGGACTTTGTCAAATGCTTTTTCTGCATCTATTGAGATAATCATGTGGTTTTTAACTTTTCTTTTGTTAATGTGGTGTATGACGTTGATTGACTTGCGTACGTTGAACCATCCTTGTGCACCTGGGATGAATCCCACCTGGTCATGGTGTATGATCTTTTTGATGTGCTGTTGGATTCGGTTGGCTAAAATTTTGTTGAGAATTTTTGCATCTATATTCATCAAAGATACTGGCCTATAGTTCTCTTTTTTTGTGGTGTCTTTGTCTGGTTTTGGAATTAAGGTGATGTTGGCATC